>JANZYN010000043.1:0-193202 GCA_025583755.1 Cordyceps tenuipes
CCCCCCCCCCCCCCCCCCCCCCCCCCCCCCCCCCCCCCCCCCCCCCCCCCCCCCCCCCCCCCCCCCCCCCCCCCCCCCCCCCCCCTGCTGCGTTTTAAATATCTCGGAAAGGCCCATGTTCTGTGTTTCCATGATATAGGCAACAAGGGTGGCCTTGTCCCGATGATTTGTGATTTGGGAAGGGGGGAATAGTGACGCACTTGGCCCGGTGTAAGTGTGAACCACTTTGTTGCGTTGGCGGGAAACACAAAGGGTCGCGCGAGCGGGAGAAGTTGGATGAGTCGAAAACGGTGTTGGGGTTTTCCAGAGAGTTCGTCGAAGGGCGGGGTATTTCTTTCTTTACAAGGCTTCTGCCTAGAGTTTCTCTGGCGCGTGATGAAGAATGCAAAATGATGTTGTACCGGGGCGGGTATGACGAGGCAGCCACCGCGGGGGGGGGGGGGGGGCTAGAGGGCAATGGACTAGGCAGCTGTTTTTCCTGCCTCTTCTTTGCATTCGCATACTTGACCAGTGAAGAACCTGAGAGGGAATCGGGATGGTTTTCGCTGATCATGAGAAGGAGGCCGTGTTGTTATTGCCGGGGCGCAACAGCCTGTTCCAAGCCCCCCCCCCCCGGGTCTGAAGTTGGCGGCGCGGTCGGGGGAGGGCGCCGTGCTAGTTTCAGAGACCGGGCAAGGCTGGCGATTGCAGAAATAGACGTCGTTGCTATGGATAGTGGACCCCCCCCCCGCCCCTCTCGTTATCGCGTAGCCGTTTTATACCTGTCCGGGGCTCGGCGATAACTGTGCCGGCCCGTTGGTGGGACCGGGCGTCGGCGGGACCGGCGGTCCGGGGCCGGGGCCGGGGCCGGGGCTCTGGCTATCACGCTCCACAACCCGCTTACTGCAGGCCCGGCAAAAAAATATCTATCAAATGTCCAGTGACTTCCCAGTATGCGAATAGCTCGTGCAAGAGCAAGTTTCGTTGCGTTTGTTCCCCATTCGTAGAAGCTCGAAATCGAGCAGGGTTTGACGCCTGCAGTTGTTGACAAAGACCTTCTTCGGAACTGGCGCCGGCTGGTCTCCCGCCCACCTCCAGCCTGACAGTGTCGACCTCAATGTCTTGGAGCTCGGTGGTGCTTCTACCTGGCTGAGTGTACGTTTTACGAGTAGTCGGGTGGCAGGCAAGGCTCCTACATGTCACTGGGTATGATTTCAGCTTCTAGTTGTCGTGATACAACGGAGCGAGCCTTGGTGACGGCCACACACTCACTCTCTTATGCGGGCACGCATGCCGCCATCAGCACCTACATGAGGCGTGGGTACTCTTTGCCACGTGATAAATCGCGAACCAAAGACAAAAAGATATCAAACAAGCTGCTAAATCAGACCAGTTGTTGCTATTGCTGGTGTTTTGTGCAGGCGCTACAAGTTGGAAGCCTCGCTAACTGGCAAAGGTTTCAATAGAGACGGCGGAATAAATAAATAATTAGATTCAAGTGTGGGTATCAGGTATTTGTCCAGCCGACTTCACCGGCGGCAGAGATGCTCCCTTTCCTCCGCAAGTCGCCCGCCTTTAGCTGCCGCACGACCTGGTACGATCTGTCCAGTTCATTCTCCACGGCACAGCGTATGCGGAGCGCAGCCACCGCGGGCCAGACACTTCGCTCCCCGCGCAATATCCAATAGTTCAGCGCTTCTCTCGTGGGCGTCTCCAATAGCCGCACGAAATCACCAGCCGTCACTTCGGGAACAAGTGTCATGGCCGCTGCGGGAATCTGTTCATCGACAAGAAAGCGTCTGATACTGGCCGGAAGGAGGCGGAGAGTGTCCAGCTGACGCAGGCGATGACGAACCTCGAGACCAACCATGCGGACTACGGAGGCTGACAGTTGAGTCGTTTTGCTCCGGGTCTCAACCATGGATGGGCCGTGCATATCGGATTGTAGAAAGGGAATCAGATATGGCCGAGCCTGGCTGACGATGAAATGGTTTACGTTGAAGAGCTCCGAAATTCGCCTGAGAGGTGAGTCGCGATCGGAATAAGACATGTGTGACCAGTGGTGAAAGTCGGTGGTGTTTGCGGGCGCCCAAGGGCCGACATTTCCGTGAGCGTCTTTGCAGAGAATGGTAGCTTTACGACGTCCATAAAGAGCAGCAGATGAGGCATTTGATGCAACAGCGGCGGTCCAAATAAGCTACAAGTCACAGATTAGTAAGGTTTGGAGTGGCATGGCAACAAGAAACTCACCACGTTAGGGGCTGTGATATAGTTGAGCAGCGTAGGAACGCCGCCTTGCCCTTCTGTCGCGACGGTGATGTTCAATATCCGCTTGCTGTAGTTGTAGGCTTCCTCAAACGTCAAGTCTCCAACATTGGCTCGAACGCAGTCTTCAAGCACTGATACGTCAAGGAAGTAGCCTTCCCGTGAAAAGCGACGAAGGCGTCGCATCAAAGTGTTCCACCTCGCTTTAAATGTCTGCGAAGATTCAGGGATCCCATTTGATAGTTTAGCTCGCGAAGAAAAAGCAGTCAAATCTATGCCATCCCCATTCAGCACACCGGGCAACTCTTCTTCAGTGTGAATAGCGACGAGTGAAGCAATCAAGGCGCCGGTCCCAGTTCCGGTAATAATGCGTGGCAATAAGCCACGCAGAAATAATGCCTTGACGACACCGAGATGGCACATGCCGAAGATGGCGCCACCTTGCAGGACGAGAGAGCTTCTACCAAAGGCTTGTCGCGTGTCGTGGATAAAGTCGAGCTTCATTTGGTTTGTCAATGACCCTCCAATAGACGGGTTCCCTGTGGATGCATTGGTGGGGAGGGTGCTTATATCTTCGACGGTCTCGGCAACCTGCGTGATGTATTCTTCGATGAGATATTTTGTGCCGGAGAAGGAGCGGTTATAAAGTTTTGGCACTGTTAAATTGCCTAGATTTCGTACGAGGCCAGATCGCAAGAGGTTGACGAGCTGCTGGATGTCATTTTCTTCCCTGGCTATGGCGAGCGAGTCGAGCCGTTCGGTGATGAGTCTCCAGTCATAGTATTTTGAAGTTGGATTGTTCCGCCTGAATCAACGGGAGCAGTCAGCATGGTTGCGTAGAGCAAGTTGCGAGCGAGAAGCAGATAGAACGTACCATAGATCAAGACCCAACAAGTTGTCAAGATGTAGGGCTGCTTCCTCCCAGTCTTCGAAGGCTTCTGCATGGCGCAGAAGCTCGAGCCACAGGTCGACAGGGTTCTTGCGAGTGTACCATCCAAACAGTTTCTGGGTCGGCGTTAGAGCAACGGTCATGATGGAACGATATTGGGCGACGGCGACGGCGACGGTGAAGTTGATGACAAGAGGACGAGGGGAGGAGAGGAAAGAGGGAAGAATGCCTACTTTGCGCCAGAAGGATGCGACCTCGACAATCACCCGCCAGACGGCGAGCAATGCACCAAACATGCCGAGGGTCACTTTCACAAGCAGAGTCGGACGACGGACGAGGGCCAGTGGGGTCGACAAAGGTGAGGGCGAGGAAACGTGAGCTAGGCGATGGCTCTGGGGTGCGGGTGCAACGCCAGGTAGGGATTGAATTTGGGCATTGGACCGCGCCGGAGAGACTAAGGAGGTGAGCGTGCTCTTCTTGGCCAGGATATGGCGGGAGATGGCGAGTAGTGCAGCGGTGCAGGGTGGTGCAAAGGCGAAGTTGGTGTGCATGACGGCCCGCCACGCCGCCTCGCCCAAAATCACGACAAAGCATGTGACAGTGGCCGGCGCCACAAGTCTAGGCACTTCCTTTGTCACCACAACGGTTCGAGTGCACGCGACAAATCATCCGTTACCCAAAGCTGAATTAAATCCATTAATGCACTGAAAAAGAAATACTCATCAACTCCCAAAAACTTCCCGTTCTTAGATGATACATCTGCAGATTGTTTTGTCACAAAGAACCGCTTCCCCACCACCCTCCCCTCTCAGTCGTCGTCATCGTCCACAACGTTGCGTCGCCTGGCTCGCCCAGACGTTTCCACCACCTCATCGCCCGAGGCATCCTCATCGTCCGAGTTACGGGTTCGACGCTTCTTGGGCTTGCGGCGTCTACGGTCATTCTCGTCATCGTCCAGCAGCTCTTCTTCCTCTTCCTCGGCATCGCTTTCCATCTCCTCGTCGTCGCTGCCGACAAGGAAGCCATCGTCCATGTCGTAGTCTTCCTGCCTTCGAACACCCTGCGGCAGATCATCGTCAGAATCATATTCTGGATTTCTGCGTTTAGGTCTCGACCCAGGCTGCCCTCGCTTGCGCCCGGACCCAGCTCCCCTGCGGCCACCTTCTAGATCGCCAATCGACAGGCCGCCTCCCCTGTTGTAGCGTCCGAGACCGTCCATCTTCGCGGCTGCATTCTCGCGACGTCTCTGTGCCTTCATCCGCTCCTTCTCTGCCATTTCAGCTTCCTTCTTCTGGAGCTCAGGATCTCTGGTTGTGCGTATGATCATGTCATCCTCATTGACAGTCTTGCTAGCCTGCTGCATGCGCTGGGCCAGTAGAGCTAGCGCGTCGTCACCACCGCCCTTGTTCGGTCGGACGTTGTACTGCTCAGCGACATGTCCGACAGTCATCAACAAGTTGCTGCTCAATTCTGCAGCCGCAGCATAATAATGACCATCCTTAAGTTCATCGTAGGGCTGCCCCGGAGCTGGCGCCAAAGCTTTCTTTTGGATTTCAAAGTGCTCGCCACCAATACCGAGTGTTACAGATCCATCGCTCCATCGATATATATTGGCATTGCTGTGTAGAAGCCCCGTGCTCTCGTTTCGACGAACTCGAGCGACGTGCGCAGGGTGTTCTTGTCTGGCGTTTGTGGTGTCAAATTCGGTCGGTTGAAACTTTTCAGAAACGTATTCTTCGGGCATGATTTTAATGAATTTGGGAACTCGCATAACGCGAAGCTGATTCTTTGATTAGATTTGAAGGCAACGAACTTCTCAATCGCACTCTACTTACTATATCGTCCTTGGGCTTGGGGACTCGGTGGCGATAGGCCTGCACCGCCATGACGACTTTTTCTTTTGTTTCATGCTGGACATGAGTATCGTCCTCATCGTAGCGCCGCCGGTCGCCTTCATCGTCCGGATCGGAAGCTAACTCGTCATCGTCGTCTACCACGCGAGGCGCGGGCGAGCCAGCATCATCCTCATCACCGAATAGATCATCACCACCCTCATCAATTTGGTCAAGGGGATCCTCGGAATCAGACATCGTAACGGATTGGTCGCGATTTCCAAGGGGCTGTTGTCGGCGGAATGCGACAGCGCTGAAAGATGCGCGGGTTGGGCTACAGAGAAAGAAACTACAGTCCTCGATTTCACGGCGCGCTTGCACCAGCCACAGTGCGGTGGGTCTTGTTGCCTGGTGCACAGGGTACCCACGCTGTTAAATGGTATGGATGACGGAGGGGACATGAACATGAAACTTCAGCCGTGTAAATTCAAAGCCGAGATACAACATTTGAAAAACTGGGCGGATGGATTAATATTGATGCTTCTCTTACTAGCTGAGACCTTGCATTTCCGACTTCACCACAGAAGCGAACTCTCCACGTGTAGCAGCCTGCCAGGGTACAGTACCTCCCAACTTAAGCTGCATCGGAATAAGGATTCTCCGGCGCCGCCTCACAGACGTTCGCGGCCCCATCAGCTAATCAGCCACCCTAAACTAGGTAGTTACCCAACTCCCCAGCCACGCCCTTTTCGTTGGAAGTACCTTTTGGCCGCCCCTCGACACCTGATTTCCAACTTGCTGCTGTCACCATCGTTACCTTCATTTCTCGCTTCGCGCTTTTTGCTTCTACGCGTGCTTTAACTTTTGTCGCGAGTCGAGATAATCGCCCCTGGCGACCGTATTTCACTAATTCTCGACGTCGCGCGGCCCAAACATTTCTTTTTGCGCGTTTTACACTCGTCGACACGCTCGCGCCGCTTGTTTACCCAACCCGACCGACGCGGAACTGCACGCTTCGTGTTCGTCCCCACGGGCCGCATTTTGCAACCTTTGACATCCGCCGCATCGCTACCTCGCTTCTAAACTTTGCTGTCTGGCTTCCCTTCTCTGAATTCTCTCTGCCCTCGACAGGCATCATGTTCTACTCAGAAACCCTTCTGCAAAAGTCCGGGCCTTTGGCCCGGGTCTGGCTGTCCGCCAACCTGGAGCGCAAGCTCTCCAAGAATCACATTTTGCAGTCCAACGTCACGGACAGTGTCGAAGCTATCATTACGCCAAACCAAGCGCCGATGGCTCTCCGTCTTTCTGGGCAGCTCTTGCTCGGTGTCGTCAGAATTTACCAGCGCAAGACGCGTTACCTGCTCGACGACTGTAACGAGGCCATGATGAAGATTAAAATGGTGCGTCAACGTCGCGCGTCCTAAAAACGATACTACCCGCTAACCGATACACAAGGCTTTCCGCTCTAGTGGCAACAACGATCTTGCATCCAACCTACAGGTCTCCAATCGCGAGTCTTTGCTGCTGCCGGATCGCATTACTCCATATGACAATCTCGATCTTCCCCCGCCTCCAGATGCCTCATGGCTCCTGTCGCAAGTCGATGAAATCACTGCTACTCCTGTCGGTCGCAAGGGCCGAACAAGCACCCGGGATATCAATCTTCAAGAAGATTTCGATAACAGCCAATTCTTAAAAGGCCCGGGCGCTCTCGACGACGACTTGATGCCCACGATGGATGACTTGGATCTGGATCTGGATTTTGGTGATCTCGAAGGCGGTGTCAGCAACATGGAAATTGGTCGAGATGCGCCCGCTCCCCGGGACGTTGAGGACGACATGTTGAGCGAAATTGAGATGGGACTCGACAAAGCTACTGATGGCCCATCTACCTTCGACCCGGTTGCCGACAACACCCAGATACCAGATGGCGATGGCGATCTTAACATGCCGGACGGCGACGATTTTGGCTTCAATCTTGAGGACATGTCCAATGTGCGCGACCTCTCTGCGATGCCACAGTCTCGTGCAAGAGTCTCGGAGTCGCCTCTCTCAGACATCGACGAGTATTTTGCCAGAGAGGTAGCAGAACAGTACGCTCACAACAACACGGACATGTATGAGCCTGCCGACGAAACAGAAACCACGATTGTCCGCCGCCCCGCTCAGCGCTCTAGGAGACAAAAGATTTTGATGCCTGATGATGAAATTGCACTCTCCAGCAGTCTCATCAAGCAGCAGCAAGCCAATCGCGAAAACATCATCAAGCCTGCACGATATGTCCCTCGAGATCCTGTTATGCTCGCCCTCATGGATATGCACAAGAACGGCGGCTTTGTGTCGTCTGTCATGATGGACGGTCGAAGCACTGCTTGGGCGCCTGAGCTGCGTGGTATGCTTACTCTGGACATGCTTCGCGACGACCTCAAGAGGAAGCGTGACAGTGGCATTGCAGATGTCGACAGTGATCGAGGTGCTGCCAAATCGCCACGTCTCGAATTTGACGAAGACACCAACATTGGACTCGGTGACAACTTTGGCGATCGCAGCGTTGGCCCCGATGGCACTGTTATCCAGCTAGAGGATGACGGCGGCTTTGATATGGGTGGCGACGCTGGTTTTCCCGACTTCAACGATACAACCATGCCTGTCGTACATCCTGAGGACAGCGGTCCTGTATCCATCGGCACGAAGCACGCCGTTCATATTCTGCGAGACCTGTTTGGATCAGAAGCTGCCACTAGTGCTGAGAAGCGAACACAATCCACAGTTGTCTTCCAGGACCTCCTGCCGGAGAAGCGCACAACCAAGGCCGAGGCAACAAAGATGTTCTTCGAGTGTCTCGTCTTGGCCACCAAAGACGCCATCAAGGTCGAGCAAGGCCCGGAGCTCGGGGATAACATCCGCGTGCGCGGCAAGCGCGGTCTTTGGGGCGAGTGGGCGGAGAGAGAAGCCGGCGGGGAGATTGCGCACAACGACAATGAATCAGCGCCTCTGGCTGCGCAGCCCGTCGCCGTCAGCGCGTAAACGGCAGAAAATTGAATCTTTGGGCATTTTTGTTTTGTTTTTTTCTGCCGGCGTTGTATCATTGCGAGGACTGGTCCTCCCCTTTCTTGGCTTGTCTTGATTCTCTCTTCTACCCCTGTGTAGGACTTTGGTATATGGTGCATTTTCATCTTTTTGTGTATGGGCCCAGTTGGGTCTGGTCTTGTTGGTTTTGGAAATCGAGCGCAGGCGTTGCATTCACTCATGCACACGCCCACGAAAAAGAGCAAGCAGGATACCAGATCCAATGGCGTTGGTGGCGTTGGCTTTTTCGGTTTGGATACCACTTGCGCTTGGCGGAACATCCCAGGCGGGAACTTGAGGGAGGAATGAATGGATTGACTGAGTGGCAATATTCTGTTGTAAACATTGATGTTAGATGACTAGCCTGTTGCGGCTTGGTATTAATTAGCCTTTTGAATGATAGCATGTTTAAATAGACGCTCACGTTTAGTGTGCTACCAGATCCTTCATGATGAATCTGCTCGGCTGGGCTGCCATGTCTATCTCCTCCCACCTCCATGCAGATGAAGTGTGTAGCTTATGGCCAAGTGATCTCCTTATGGCCAAGCTATCTCTGCGCCAACTCATCTTCCTCTTGAGACTTTAATGAGCATCGTGACCTTATTCGTGAGTACTATTTAATGTTGCTTCCGTTCAGCTGGTTCATAAAGCAATATTGTCAACTTGTCTGGCACATACGGCCATAGGCAGTAGAAAATATCGCGTCCCGTTTGCTCCGCTGAAATCAAGCTATTGACCGGCAGATTAGTAGTTGGGTCGGTGACGACCAGCGAACACCGGCTGCTGTATGTTCTTTTTTTATCATATTTTTTTATGCAAATAGGCAGCAAGTTTTACCAGGTCGCGATACTGTAGCTGACGGGATAGTGGGGGTGGCCCTTGTCCCGCCAAATTGCCATGAACCCCACGTTGGTGCCAGCTTGCCTCGCGCAACTCACTCCTTTGAACGCATCTCCCAGACGGCTCACCTTCCAAGCTGACCAAATCCCGTCACCGCGCAGACCGAATTCAGATATAGACCCCCCCCTCCCCCCAAGGTCGCCGCCCATCATGCCCGCTCCGTCGCCCCTCGCCATCACCACCAGCTCCGTGCAGCGCCTGCTCAAGGAGGAGGCCTCGTACCACAAGGAGCTGGCCGAACAGCAGAAGACGGTCCAGGATCTCGAGGCGAAGCTCAAGGCCGGTGGCGCTGACGACGACGGTAACGAGACGTTTATGCTGAAGCAGCAGGTAAAGTTGCTTCCCATCTCTTTTTCGCGAGTGAGGGGCGAGGGGAGCGACTGACGCGGGGCACGATGCTTTAGCAAACCGCCATCGAGCAGACAAAGGCCGTCTTCGGGCCGCTCAAACAACGCATCGCCGACGCGGTCGCGAAGCTCGAGGACCAGCTTCAGGCTGCCGAGGAGCAGGCTGCCGCCCCCGAGACGGAAGTCGCGCAGGCCAAGACGGTGCTCGCGCAGGCCAAGGCGGTGGCTGCCTAGACGGACGGAGAACGACCAGTGCGGATAGATACCCAGATTGTGGGAGGAGGCAGAAAGAGAAGAAGAGAAACGAATTTGTCACGGCATATAATTATAATAATGTTACTGGTTTTGGGGGTATCTTGACCATACACCTGTGTATTCCCTGGTCCCAAATCTGATCTGTCGCTCCCAATAAATGAACCTCAAGTACAAGAGTGATGAACTCGCTGCTAGCACTATTCGTCGACCTCCATCTTTTCGGTTTCTGGTTCTGACGAACTTCTAGCTTCATGGGCATCGTCCGTGTCCATCTCGTCGCCAGATACCTCTCCGTCCTCTTCCCCATTGTCGTCCTCGCGGTCCATCTCTTCTTGCTCTGGCTTTGGCGTGGCCGCCGCGCTGCCAGCCGCACTAGGCACCTTGGACGCCCGACCGCTCGACACACCCGGGACCTGCAGATGATCACCCGCCGCCGGCGTGGCCGCAGCGCCGCCCTCATCGTCCTCCTTCTGCGGGCCAGCATCCGTGCCGTCCGGCCGCGGCGTGGCGCTGCCCTGCATCTCCGGCTGCGGCGTCGGCGCCGGTAGCGCCCCGTCGTCCTCGGTGCCTTCGTCCATGCCCTCGCGGCGGTCAACCTCTTCCTTCTCGTCGCGGATCTGCCGCCTAAGCAGCATGCCCTCGTCCATGATGCGGCTGAACTGGTCGCGGCGCTCGCGCCACGTCTCCGTGTACGTCTCGCTCTCGCGCTCCAGCTGGCGGCACTCCTCCTCCAGCTTGGCGAGGTGCGCCAGCTGCTCCTCGCGTGGCAGCAGCCGCGGTTGTGCCGTGATCTTGTCGGCGAGCTCGTCAAACTTCCTGCGCTGCGCGAGCGTCGCCCGCGCGCCCTCGAGCTGCTCCCGCAGCTGGCTGTTGCGGTCGCGCACCGCCTGGCACTCGTCGAGGATCCGCTGCTTGTCGTGGTCGTAGCGGGCGCGCTCGCGTGTGTTGGCGTCGTGGAGGAATTGTAGCCGCGCGATGCTGCTGTCGAAGGCGGCAAAGTCGAGGATCAGGTCTTCCTGTAGCTGCTCCGTGCTGCGCAAGATGCCCTCCGAGGGCGCTTCATTGCCGGGGAGTTTTGATATTAATGATGAGACTGCGGAGACGCGTTTTGTGATTCTCTTGAAGGGCTTTTCTTCCACATTAAGGAGACGGGTTTTGTGAAGTTCTGTCTCACTCCGCTCGTCAAGCAGATCCCAACTAGACATCGTGGGCCTGCTTCACTCAGTTTGAACTGGGTGCGCTGCGAAGTCAATTTTTTTTTTTTGGATTGCTCAACAAAAACGGTTTCTATCAGAAAGAGAATGGTGCGTTTTCAAAAGATACTTGTAGCGTTGTGTTGTTCCTCGTAGTCGAATGTGGAGAGTTGTTGCTACTTCTTGATCGCGTTCTCTCAGGTCACCCAAGACTGGAGCACATGACTAAGCCGCGCCTACAAAGGTCCTTGGTGCTCGCCAACCCAATTCAACATCTTTTCTCCTCCTCCACACCACGTTACACCACGAAAGTCTACACATTGTCGTCAACAGCGCTATACAGGATGTCAGGAGAAGAGAGAGAATTACTGGATAGAATTAGCGCTCTTGCTGGTAAGCGGCTTGGAGCTGAACACAGGCCCATCTAGTCGAACCAACTAACAGAGTAGGTCAAATTAATCGCCACAAGAATCAGCAAGCAGGATTCCAGCCATCACATGGATCGCGTGGCTATCACCGTACGTCCGCAGTGTCCCGCTTAAGCTCAGATTTTTCCTTGACGAATTTTGCAGAGCAAAACCCCCGTTATCGCGGTGCCTCGTATCGCGGGCGAGGGTTTCGGGTCGGCCGCCCGCCGGTGGTACATCGCCACCGCACCCTACACCTGAACGCCCAGCCAAGCTCCTCGGAATCATCACCATCAACCCCCCTAGGCTCAACAGACAACGCTCAATGGGTGTCTAAGACAGATCGACACAAACAACTCATCAACGCGAACGTCTACCAGCAACAAGCCCAGTCACGGGCGCAAGCGATCGAGGAAACGCGCCAGCGCAGACTAACACAGCAGAAGAGCAGCGAAAGAACACGCTTCAATGATTTCTTGAGGCATAACCACACTAGCACTACTCAAAGTACCGGGCAGGCCGAAATAGTCATCGCGAGCATCCGATTTTTAGTCCGAGACGGAGGCAAAAAGCTCGTGCGTGCGGCCGGTACGTCAACATTGCACTGTGTTCTCACATGGCGAAGCTAAATTTTGCGGCAAGATAATTCTAGCGATGCCCCCCAAACGCCAAAAGGCACGACTGTTGCAGGTGTTCGATTTCACCGCACAAAGACAGGCAACCTGGTTGCCAACAGAGTCATCAAAGAGCAGCGGTATGTTAAAGCTCCGCATCGCGAAAAACATCTAACTCGAGTTCCAAGACGCTCTGGTGTCGTCAAAAAGGTTGACGAGCTATGCAAGATTTTCACTACGACCGGTAATTCCTCATTCATCGCCACAGACGGCAGACACTACGATTCAATTTCGGGCGGCTTGTGGGCAGAACTAACTTTTTTGACAGGATCCTGCCCCAAGGGGCCGTCATGTCGATACCAGCACGACCCAGCCAAGGTTGCTATTTGCAAAGACTTTTTGAAGGAAGGTCGATGCGTATATGGCGAAAATTGCGATCTCTCGCATGAACTCACACCGGAGCGAGTTCCGAATTGCTTACACTTCGCCAAGGGGAACTGCTCCAACAGCAAGTGCCAGTATTCCCATTCTGCGGCGCCACACAGTGCGCCGGTTTGCGAAGCCTTTGGCTACCGTGGGTACTGCGAAAAGGGGGCGGAGTGCACGGAACGGCACGTATTCGAATGCCCTGCTTTCAGCAACACAGGGAACTGTAAAACCAAAGGCTGTAAACTTCTGCATCGTGAACGGGCAAGCGTCCTGCGCCACCGAGTGAGGCAAGAGCAGGACGAGACTATGGAAGATGTTTCGAGCGACGAAGAGCCTGCGGACTCGGACGATGTTGATTCGGACGATGTTGCAGAGTTTCTGGCGGCCGACGAAGACGACTCGGACTTTGAACACGCCAAGGATTTCATTCCGTTGTAGCTGACAGTGCAAATGTACAGGTGCTGGCAGAGGGCAGGTTTGCCTTTTGGCTGGATCCAGTCGACCACCCACCCACCACGGCCAGACTGGGCCGGCTTACGATCGAATAAGCATGGTGATCATGCATGGCATGATGAGGGGCCTGGCTCTGGCCAAGACCCATCGTTGATGAGTAAATAATGAATAGGAAGAGGAATAAGAAATAAGAAATAAACATGGATTGCATTTACAAGTCTATCAAATGTGTTGCCACTTTATAAACTGTGTTGATAGAGGCCACCAAGGATTCGTCTGATGTAATCTACAACAACGGAAACGAATGGATGGCTGGTGTTTCTTCAGCAAACAAGCGGGGCGGCCACCAGAAGATGTACAAACAACGATCCCTGGTACAGGCTGTTTGGTGGGCTTTGGAAATGTGCTGGGGCTAATAACAAAGGAACCCCTCCTCTTTGCCCCTCCTTGTTGTTACGTCAGGGGCCTTTGCCTCATTGCTCATTGCTGATGCATGATACACACAAGGAATGCTATGCCGGCAACCTCTGTTTCGTCAACATGCTACTGTTGCCTGCCGAATTGATCTCCTTGGCGCTTATACGATCTTCCATACCACCCCCCCTCTCAGGCAAGCAAAGCTCAAGCCTCATCCTATCCTTGCACCGCCCGCCCGCCACCACCAACCACCACTGCCGCCCCTGAACCTCGCATTCACCCAGCGACTCCGCCACCCACACGAATCAGACCAAACCGACCACGTTGAAGTCTTGCTGCGCGTCCATCATCCATCATCAGGTCTTTCACCCTCGCGCCAAATATAGAACAGGGCTATAAGGTAGCCTCCGAGGCTGACTTGACCAGCGTCGCCACCCGCTGGCTGGAGCAACCGACACATTGACATTACCTGTTCAACAGTTAGCCGCCTTGCAAGCGCCCAGCACAATCTCAATGCGTCACGAACAGGACAAGCCGAGACACATTTATTAGCTTTTGTTTCCTCCTTTTTCTCTTCTCCTTGCAATTACATATTTATCCAGTACATATTCCTGTTCACATCATAATGGGCCTGCGAGACAAGCTCATGAAACGGGATGGGAGCTGCAGCCCAGAGTCCAAGACCCCATCCACAAACAACATCATCGGGCAGAATGGCTACGCTCCCGAATTCACCTTTGTACGGTCCGACACAGCCTCAGTGGAAATCATCCACCCCAGCGACGCCAACAGCGCCGCCGCGGCCTCCTTCCCCGCTCCCCACGACAACAACGGGCAGCTCTCGCCTACCAAGGAGCCCAGCACCGGCTTACGGCGCAGCCTATCCATCTTCCACTCCAGCCGCTCGCGCAGCGCGTCCGTCTACTCCGAGGTGAGCCAACAGTCCTCGGGCAAGGAGGGCAGCGGGAGCCGGCGCCGACGCCTCTCGGAGCGGCTGCACCTGCGGCACCACCCAGTCGCGTCCTCGGACACGGTACCGGACAACCTGCCGGCCATCGTGGTGGCGGGCGACGACAAGGACGCGCTCGAGTCGCAGTGGGAGCAGCGCGCAACGCTGCTCGCGGTGCAGAACGAGCTGGTGCGCAGCGCGCCGGTGTCCCCGGTCATCGTCGGCGGCAGCACGGCGAGCCTCAGCCTCAGCCTGAGACCGAGGTCGTCGTCGTCGCGGACTGGTAGCCCGACAGAGGCTGTGGGAGGGCGGAGCAGGTCGCGCAGCCTCTCGCCGGGGATGGTGGAGACCACGACGGCGACGACGACGGAGCCTTCACCGCCACTGCCCAAGGCGGTGTCGTCGAAAAAGATTGACGAGGACATCCAGGAGGCTATCCGGCTACACGAGGAGGGTGACCTGCAGCGGTCCACGGCCATCTTTGGGCGGCTGGCGGACACGGAGGGCGCCAACAATCCCCTCAGTCAGGTGTTGTTTGGGTTAGCTTTACGGTAGGACTACTCCCCCCCCCCCCTCCTGACGACCTCGGCATGACTGACAAGCGGCGAATGCGCAACCATGTATATAGACACGGATGGGGATGCGCACCCGACCCCGCCCGCGCGGGCCAGTACCTGTCGGCCGCGGCGACCAACTCGGCCAAAATCGAGGACATGGCCCTCAAGGCAGGCATGCGGAAGGGCGGCGCGGCAAAGGGCGAGCTCATCCTGGCCATGTTCGAGCTGGGCAACTGCTTCCGCCACGGCTGGGGCATGCGCAAGGATCCCAAGGCCGCCAAGGAGTTTTACGAAACGGCGGCCAACCTGGGAGACACGGACGCCATGAACGAGACGGCCTGGTGCTACCTCAACGGCTTTGGCTGCGACAAGAAGGACAAGGTACGTTGCTGCTCCTCGAATCGCACCGCGTGGAAAACCCCGTTCTTATTCTAACGCGGCTTCGACTTGTAGTTTCAGGCGGCTAAATACTACCGCAGAGCGGAGAATGCTGGCAACAAGACGCTTGGCAACTCATGGTAAGCACAAACAACTCCCCCGCCCCCCCATTCCACACGTCCTCGGCCGTGCTGTATGAAGGCTGTGTGTGGAAAATGCCCTTCGGTACAAGCAAATTTTGTACCTATTCATCCCGAGCATTTGCGATCAGCGACAGGGGCGCCGTCCTTCTCTCCCCAGCGAGTCTCGATTGCCGTGGCCACACAGGAGGGGGGGGGCAACGTTGAAGCGCATTATAAGCCACAAGACGACTAACCTGATTGGCGTAGGATCTGGAAGGAAAAGTACGACCCGGACAAGCAGGAAAAGAAAAAGTAAAACATCAGCGGAGGGGGGCGGCTATCATCCGCGCCAGGCTGCGCCATTCTCGGTGAATGTCCTGGCGCCCAAGTAGTCCTCCGCTTTCTGCTCGTGGCATCTGCTCTAGCTCTTTTCTCTTCCCTCCCCCTCTTCGATCCTGTCTTCCCCTCCGCCCGACTTGTTGTGTGCTACACCTCCTTTGACAACATTCACTTCACAACCTCTTTTCAGCTTTTGCACGCCCCAGGCCAGCCCTGTGGAGGAAACACCGCCCACATTGATAAAAAAATTTCGTCTCATATTTCTTTGTCCACCTTGTTCAACTGGCGAAGGGTGAGTGAGGGTGAGGGTGAGGGGTCTAGTTGTGTTTGCCTGTCTTGCTTGATATACCATGCAGGTTGTTTTTTCACTCTTTACTCCTGTTGATCGGCCCCTCTGCTACACGTCAGGTCTCCCCAGTCTAAAAGATAGTTTTATAACGGCATCATCAAAACGGTATTCTAATGTTGCATTTATTCAAACACCCCAAAACAAACAGCAAAAATAGGTGCTCCGTTTGCTACTCTTAAGCTGCCGCCTCACGTCCATGTCTGCCTTGGCGTCGTTGCTTTTTCTGAGGGTTGTTCAGGCGCCCCAGTATGACTTGGCCAACGGGGGGTCTTCAAGTATCTCATAGCTCAATACACTACAGCTCGAGAAAATTGCCATCGGTTCAATTCTAACCCATCTCCGCTCATTACCAATTCCCATGCATCTTCCCGCAACCCCCCCCCCACACCCGCGTGGGAATCAAGTCGCCGTCCACAGCGGAGCTCGACCGCAGAAACAACACCAAAAGTGCGGGTTTCAGGCGTAGATCATCTTTCCCACCGGAAGAAATTGTACTTTCCAAGATTCATTTTTCTCATCACTTGTAGGGGTTTCAAGGTGAAAATAACAGATGGAAAAAAGAGACAAGGCGTGAGAGGAAACCTCGGTTCGGCCTTGGTCAGCGTAGCGTTGCATCATCGAGAGCCGGGAAAGTGTGATGTGGTCTTGTGAGCTGCAGCCCCCTCCCCAGGCCAGTCACAGTAGGAGAACATCCTGGAGGTGAAGTCGGCGAGAGGGGGTCGTCGTTTTTTTCAATGTCTCATGCTACATGTCTTAGACAGCCTTGTTCCATTGTCACAATTACGTACAATCACGCCCTGAGTGATTCGCCAACAGACTGTTTGAGAGTAGCTTCAAACCACTGTACAACTTCAACAAACACGGCTATCACGAGACTCCAGCGAGGAGATGGCAAGAGGTACATTCAAGTTGTGGTAACATGAGTAGCAAGTTAATGTTCGAATGCTAGATGTATTATTTCATAGATCCTGATCCGTGGCGCCCACTGAAGTGGCACAAGTAGTCAACGCAGTCAGCCCTAGCATGAAGCTCCATGACAGCATACAAAGGAAAGGCAAAGAGTGTGCGCAGTTGGTTCGAAGAAAAAACGTCATTATAGTCATATCAGTCCACCTGGCCATCGCTGAATCATAGATCGCTCAGTCATTGCATCAACTGCCACAGAGCAACCAGCAAATCGACGCGGGCTGGTTATATGCACAGCAGTTACCCATACCGCTGCTGTAACCAAGGCCCTTCCGCAGATCTTCGCAGAAACATCTGACAGTGTACGGTACCAGGGAAGCGAAGCGGACATGGCACTTTGTACGCCCAAAAAAAACGCAAACAAAATAGCCACCGCCCAAAAGGAAAAACAAAAGAATCCCAATAAAATGCACGCTTGTTTCGCTCGCTGATAAACCAAAGGAAAAATGGGAGAAAGAAATGGTAAAAGAGATAAAAATGCCTCCAATACTGTAAAATATCCGGAGAAAATGGACTCGTGGGAAACTTTTCTTGCGTGAGCAACAACTCTGAAACTGTGGGTTGCGCGAGAGCGCTCATACGTAGATACCGCCGCGGTTGCTCGGCAGAAAGGGAGCCACGGTCATGAATAGAACAATCCATTATGTCAAAGAAAAAAAAGAGAAGGAGAGGAGAAACCCGAATATCCAAAGTAGGCCGTAAAATGTAATCGTGATCGTGAGAGAGTCGTCAGTCTTATTCTTGAAAATGAGTTTTGTAAACATTGTCATTAGGACATGATTTCGTTGCATTGCTGCGCGTCAATCTGTGCGGAATTATTCTCCGCAAACATCTTTATAAAGTCTCGCACAACGTCTCGCGGGATTTGGTCCCAAAGAAGTGTGCGCGTATACACATCGGCGGATCCAGACTGCTTATTAGTCTCGCGGATCTCAGCCAGTGCTGCAGCCAGGTTCTTGCGACCTTGGCTCGGCTCGGACAGCCTTTCTGGGTGCCCATTCTGCAGAAACGTTTGATCGCTCACGCCATTGTATTGCGCCGCAGACATGGAGAAGGCTTGCTCGTTGGTCTGCGCGCGACTCGGTTGGATGAAGTCGTTGAGCTCACCAAGCATCGGCGCAGGCACGCTGTCGCCAACAACACCAGTCATCGGGCCGCTGCTGGACATGCCAGCCCAGTTGATCGCGGCGCCCTGGGACGGGAGAGGCTGCACGGCTGTGGATAAGGGCACGGCCGCCTCCTTCAGGACATTGTCAAGCAGCGCCGCCGAGGCCGAGCGAACATCGTCCGAGACGTGAGGAATGGCAGGAGGGGAGGGGCTAGACATGACAAATGCGCCAACAAGGAAAAGCATAAAGAGCAAGCCACCCTGCGTGGCCGCCTTTTCGCCTTCCGTGGAAGGACCAGCGTGAAGTTTTTTTGCTATTGACGTTGACGGCGAAACGGTCTGCTTGGGAACCTGAACCTGGGGAACCATGCCATACTGATGAAGAAAGTTGGCGTTGTCCCAACCACCAGGCATGCACATGCTGTCAACCTCACCGAATGGCCCATTTATAGTTGTGCCAGTAGGGCCAGGAGTGGGTGCCGAGTTATTCTCCAGAGCGGCAATGTTCTCGGTGAGCACGCTGACTTTCTTGCGCAGCTCGCGTGACTCGACAGTGTGGCTGCGAATCATCTCTTCCTTTTGAAACGTGAGAGTCTCGCAGTATTGCATATACATTTGACACTCGCGGCGAGATTCTTCCAACTGGATTCGTAATGAGTTGACTTCCATGTCTAGCTCCCCAATAGTTGCCGTATACTGCTTCTTTTCATCCTCGAGTCTCTCGGTATGCTGCTTCTTCCGTTGCCTAGAGTCCAGGGCAGCTTGACGGTTTCGAAGAAGGCGTTTTTGTTGCTTGAGCTCCTTGATCTCATACTCATTGGTAGATTCGGCAATTAGTTGGTCAATATTGTTCAGGTTATGGTCTGGCGGGATCTCAAAACGCGCATTTCTCTTCCGAACACCATCACGACGGAGGTCGCCTTGGGCAAGCTGGTCCCCATCAGTCACGGCGGCAGCAGTTGCTGTAGAGGCAGTGGGCGACTGATGGATGGGCTGAGAAGTAGCAGCCCACTCATTCTTTGGGGACGCCTGCTCGTGCTTCTGGTCGCCGGTGATAGCGCCAAACATGTTAGGAAAGGGCATGGGCGCATTGGCAGTGTTCTGATAGACAGAGGTAGGGACTTCAAAGCCAGCAGCCACCGCTGGGTCGAACTGGGGAAGGGGAGCCTGGGCGGCCATACCCCATGAGCTTGTTGAAGGTGTGCTGAAGGCATGGCTGCTGCTCTGGTCCATGCGAAGGTAGTTGGAGGCTTCCTGCTGCTCGACGAAGGGGTTGTTGGAAGGAATGGACTGCATATCCACGGACTGCCAGTCTTCCGTTTTGGGAGAAAATAACGGCGGACCCGTAGCAAAGGACTCTCTGCGGCTGTTGGCCATATGTGGCGAGTGGTCTGAAGAGGTCTCTAACGTGTTGGGGCTGAAGAAATTGGCCAGCTGCTCATCGATGTTGGAGGTATTTGCGGCGGAAACCACGGGGGCCTGAGAGTGCGCGAAGAACTGCATAGGAAACCCAGACAGGTGACGCGGTTGGCAGGAGAGGGTGTGGCGCGTAGCGAGCCGATGCGTTTCCGTTGTTGGGGGGGATCCGCGCGATACTGTGATTCGGAGGCTGGAAAAGATGCAGCGTATCGAGCCTGCTGGGGCTGGAGAGGCAGGCGACGGCGAACAAGGAAATCTGGGGAGACAGCGGCGATGATGATGTGTTAGCGATTCGAACGAGCTTGGCTCTGTATTTCGTGTAGGCGATCAAGATTTAACTTGTGCTGGTGGTGGGACAGGAAGAGGCTGGTACGGCGGGAGGAGAAACAAAGGCAGCGGCCGTCTGGCTGCGTGAGGGGCAGTAAAGCGGGAGCAGAGAAAAGGGGCAGAGCGTTATGAAATCGTGAGAATCGTAAGGGGGAATAGAAGAGAACTTTTATGCTGTCTGGTAAAGATGGGAGAAGAAGAATAATAAGACGGCAGCGAGACGAGAGGCGCATGCATGAAGATGGATGAGGGAGATAGCTGTGGGATATGAACAGGCGGCAAGAAAGTGGAGAGGGAAGTAGACGAGGCAGGGTTCGTGGCGGGGGAGGAGGAAGCTTTATTATGTGAGGAAGCGTGGTGGAAGGTTTGCCCTATCGTTGAAGCTGAAAAGAAACTTGTTGAGTCAGGTTCCTGCTAACCAAAAGTAGGCGAGCAGGTACATCGACCCGTCTGGTAGTGGAGGTACCTTTGTAGGCGAGCCGGTAGGATCAGGCACTGGGGCACGCAGGCATTGAGGGCCTGGAAGAACAGGGGATGGCAGTGCTGTTGTGCGCAGTAAGTACCTGTTAGTGGCAGCAGCGCTGGAGCGGTAATAAGGTGGTGGTATCTTCCGCAGCAGTGCTGAAGATGGCAGCTTGGGTGGGGAGCGTAGCGCATCAGACCTGCCAGGTGCTGGCTTGTGGCCTGTGGAAGAGGGGAAGGGAGGGGCGTGTGATTGTGGGTGGGCATGTCTTGCTGCTCTCCTCAACGCCATCTCGTTTTCTGCCGGCAACCAGTATGTATGTACCAAGCTTCCAAAAACTCACTCACTTGCTCTCGCAGATCGCTGGGCCCAGATGATGTGCACGCTCTTGCACCAGCGCCGTCGCTAAATCTCGACGCTGTGCCTGCTGCAGCGCTGCAAGTCGTTGATGTGGGCGTTGGTGGTCGCCACCGGCAAAAGCGTCAAGGAATCACACTCGAAGGACTTCAAGTCGGCAAGAAGCGAAATGTTGAAATCGACACGGCGCTGAATGTTTTGGATACAATACACCAGCAGCGAAGCCGTATAATGAATCCACCCTATCCGTTCACGAGGGCTCTGCTAAGTCTGGGAAGCCAAGACAGGGACGTTGCCTGCAAATTCAGCAAACAGCAATACTATACAAAGAGAGTTTCAGGCGAAAAAAATGCCAAGTCAATCGTACCGCCCTTCATTCGAATGGGCAAAAGGGCCTCGATCGGAAATTCGACGATGGAGAAGCGTGTAGCCATCCGAGGCGGGCGAGCCTTCGTTGCCCTCGACCTAATGTTACCTTCCATTCGCAACGCCTTATTAGGGCCCCTCAAATCCTATACCCGAGCAGATGTCCTTTCATATGTACATAGGTGCCAGATCTATGCACGGCCTGACGTGAATGACCGCAAGTGGCCAGAAAAGGTAGGTATAAAGTGGACAGACGGTTCGATTCCTGTCCGCCTTTGTGCCAGAGCAGTGGTGCGTACAGGTCGCTCAGGTACGTTCAGAACATACCACATGCGCAACCCTCTCTCCAATGGGCTAGTTCAGCTCCCCTAACAAATTTCTAGGCTTTGACTCTCGGTTCACATCTTTTTCCGATATTAACAACATGGGGTACTCCGTACAAAGCCTTGCTTTCAAGTCACACTGTCGGGCTCAACCCTGGCGGCGGTCCCGAACCACCGAACAAGCGACGGGGTCTCCCTTACATCGCAGAGCCATGGCCTGATGGCTCGCCAAGTTTGACGGAACAGAGTTTTTCTTTATGCCTTTCATTCACGGCTTCTTGCTGCGTTCGGCACTTGTGCTCCTTTCTCCCTCCCCCCTCGAGGCCTCGAGAACAGGCCTTGTCTCGTACAGCTTGTGTCACCATGACCAGAGCCAACGTAACCAGCGAGCAATTTCGCCCATCTTTTCCCAGATAGACCGTTGACCTGAAATTTCATCTACTCTGACTGCACCATCAGGCCCAAATCAAATGAGCTCGTACTACGTCGTTAAAGGACTTTCTGCGGTGGCAGTGTGATCCGTTCATCACACACCTATCTGCCTAGGCTCGGGACCCTGAAGCCAAAGGTTCCGATGTATACTACTGGCCATACCGCGGCGGGCTAGTCAACTATGGCAGAAATGAGGCAAAATGGCTGTTAGGCTTCATCGTTTCGCCGCTGCTGCGACGCCGATTCGCCGGGAAGGCCCATCATTCCCACATGCCGCCAGTCACGCTGATTACGCTGATTACGCCTCTCCCATCCGATTGTCACCTCATCGAACGGAAGCACGAAGCACAGGGGCGAAAGACCTCCCAACGGCAACACAGGTGTGACAAAGACGTCGTGGTTATCGTACACCAAACGCATTGTGCGATTTGTAGCACACATCACTTTGCGAGGCAGGCAAGCTGTACTCGGACATGCAGGGGACATCACTTTACCCCATAAACCAGTGCCATCTGGCTTCTGGTCGGCTGCAGCTCTTGCACCACGCATTTTGGCTCTAGCACGGGAGATATCCAGGCTATGTCAGATCGCAGCAGACTAGAGCACATGATGGAGGGACTCAGCAGTGTTGTGGGCGGGTTGTGGCACTGCTCGCCTCCAGGCGCAACCGCTAGCTAACGAGGAGACAAGCGACGGGTCATCCACGGAGCTTCTTGGGCATCAAGAGCGGGATATCGATAAACCAGGTACCCGACGGTTGGGACTAGCTGAGGGGGCGTCGTTTGTCAGTACTGCGTACTGGTATTTTTACCGTGCTTCAACACACCCGCCGTGTGAGGATGTGGATGGAAATGGCGTGTGTGTGCGTTGAGTAACACTTGGGATGGACGAATAAGGAGGCTCAAAAAAGGGTTGCACGACTTCCAACATGTGGGCATGCGTTATGGACAACGGTTTGACAGGCTGAGAGCTGCCTGTGACTCCGGATTGAGGCATCGACGGAGGGGGGAAGGAGGGCGCTCGTCGTCGCCTGCAGGGCAGCCCTGGTGGTGGGCGCCAAATGATCAGGGCAGCTTGAAACAAAACCACACCATGACCGCAATACGTGGAGGAGACGATATGAGAAAGGTTTCTGGTTTGCAGAAGAGCGTAGATGAAGGTGACACCAGAAAAACGACGCCACGCCGGGGGAGCATCCCATTGCGTGAGCAGGCTGTCCCGTGGCCACCGAGAAGCGGAAGGCGCCTTGTCTAGGGCCGAACCTTGGGTCTCCGCGTGGACGGATGTGTGTGAGTGTGTGTGGGAATAGGTACGGTACATGAACTAGCAGCGAGACGGGCGAGAGAAGGTGAAAGAGATGAATAAATAAAAATAAAAAATAAAAAATAAAAGATGGAGATAAAACGAGGACAGAAAATGGCGCCGCGGCCGTATCCGACTGCGCAGAAAATCCCGTCACAGGACCGCCACAACGCCCAGGCAACAGGTAACAGATGCCTTTTAGTAGGTAGGTAGTTACAGTTGCTGGCCATAGTCTGTGGAAGTGTGATGGGATGGGGGATGATGATGCATGGCGCTCATCAGGCGGCAGCCTCTGGGGCTTTTTTAAACCTGATTTGGTTGGATCTCCCGCGACGCGATATCTGAGACAATGGATTTTCCATACACATACATACATACGAGTAGATACTAGAGTTAGCTTTCCGGCATTCAGAGCCCATGTAACCGCCCTAGTTTTAGAGGCATCATGGAAGCTTGGTTGTGGGCCGAGTACCCTGCGCGTACTAATCTGCGGTGAGAGGTACTTGGGGTCTAGACAACCACAGCCACAAGCTCGCCAAACGACATCGCACCACTCATCGGAGCTACAGCAAATTCACACACCAAAAGAACCACAAACCATGATGCCGTCACCGCCACCTGACTGACCCCCTCGCAAAGGGCGGCAAGGAACAAGAAGCTCACATCGGACATCGGGGGCCCGTTGGTGCTCAGTACCTACAACCAAGGCAGGCAAGCCTCCAAACTTGTATATACATACGATATACATACTGTACGCGCGAACTCGCTTCGTGGCTAGCTGCGAAGTCATTCCCCGGCATCGGCAAACCAAGTTACCAGTGCAAAAGCAGCCACGATTGTATCTTTTCCTCTTCCTTTTGAAGCGTGCGGATATTATTAGCACACAGGACTCTACATATTCTATTCTACTGGCCAAGCCTCCCCCCTCCTCCACCACGGCTACGACTCACCACCGCTTAATATTATACTATCACACACGCGGCCAGAAAGAGATGCTCCACCCGGCCTGTTATGCGGCCATGTTTCTCCAACTAACGTTAGTTTGGTTTTTATTAGGTATTTACCTCGTTACGAAGTCACTTCGTACTTTTGACGAATTGTGCCTTGCGGCCTTTGTTCTGGCCTCTCCTTGGTCGACCCCGTTTGCCGTTTCCCCGACGGAACACAAGGGATTACGACGCGGAAAAGAGGGCTCGCCTGCTGAGCAAATACACCTCAGGCTTGGTTTTTTTTTCCTGGTGGCCCAGCTTTGTTGGGCTCGTTGATGCCCAACCTCAACCCCCGTCAAGACCGTCCATTCCGTTGTTGCTCCGAATTACGCCGGGACAGAAGCCCATCTCTCTATGCCTCCCACCGTTTGGACTCTCTTTCTCTCGCTCTCTCGCGTGTTTCTATGTATCCGCGCCCACCTGATACATCCGACGCGATCGTTTATCCTTATTCGTTTGCTTGGAAACTTCCCGGAGCGCGACGCCCCGTGCTGTCTTGACTCGGGGCCCGTTTACCTACCCGGTTGGCCCCTCGCTTGAATGCTTGCCCGCCCATTGTTGCTCGTAGAAGCCGTAGCCCAGCCACCCCAAATCATCACGATTTCTCGTCTCGCCCCCCCCCCAGCCCCCCCTTCTTCCCTCAAAGCTCCATCGGATCACTCAAGCTGAGTTGCGCATTGAGGCCAGGGCCAGACAACCTTGTCGCCATCCAAAGGCCTCGATTTCGTGAGTCCGACCTGGACCGGAAACGGGCGCGCCGCTGTGCAACCCCCGCTGTGGGAAGCACCGCAACATACGGTCAAGAAAGCCTCTGCTGAATCCATCACAACCCCCAAGCTTGTGCGCATCAAGATTACAATCTCTTCCTCCCTCTTTTTTCGATCTGGCTCGTACTCGCGGCGCGGCCCGTCGTGGCCCTACCCAGTACGGCATTCTTACCTCCCCCGTCCTAGCCGTGCCATTCAACACCACGTTAGCAGCCCGAGAGGAAAAGACATGTCTCGAGGCATGAACATCGACGTTTTTTTTTTGGCCTTTAGAATGTAAGGCGACCTTCTTCTTAGCATTTTGATTCCCCTATGCTACTACGTCCCTTGCTTCTTCATTTTTGGGGAGGGGGGGAATCGCACCGCCTGTCCCCCACGTTTACGTACAACCCCACGAAGCTGTGGTCTCTCTGACGCTTTTGCGTGAGCATCACAATCTTTGCGCGTCAGCCAGCCCCTTGACATCACCTCGTTCCCATCAGCTGTCCCCCCCCCCTCGAAGACGACTGGCGGTCAAGCAAACGCCCCCCCCCCCCTCTTCCAGCGAGTGATGCACCCGCATCTATGGGGATGCCGCACTCGTCTCAGGGGAAACGTTCATGCCCCACGCCCTTTTTTTTTTCTTCTTCTTCTTTTCTTTTTCTGCTTTCCCTTCTTCCATGGCCGTCGAAGTTGTGAAAGGTCAGCGAGGTGGACGTTCCAGGTGACCATTGAGATGGCTGGACACACACACACACACACAACGCAAAGAATCTTGTTCTTGTTGCCCCCATGTAGGCGCATTGTGCATGACATGCAGATAGGTGAAGGAGACGAAGACGAAGGAAGAAAAAAAAACGAGGCGCGGACTGGCCAACGCCGTCGCCCCCTGGACAGGGTCATCTCGTCTGTTCCCCCCCTCGCGCCACGCAGATGCCAGAAATGAAGAGACATGCAGATATAGCATGGAAGAGAAACGGAAAACAAGAAATGCCCAGTAGATGGCATTCACTCCCAGATCACACTGGTCACGTAAAGAACCGGCAGAGAGGAAACAGAAAACATTCCTAATTGCCCAGCAGGCTTCTACAACTGCTTTCCTCTTCGTCACCGCCCTTGTCCAGAGCAAATGGAGGCTGCTCAGCTTCTCGATCGACGGGGGTGCCTTGTATTGTTCGTGCTGTTGAAGGTACCACCGCATCTGAGACACCTTTTCTGCATGTCGTTGCTATCGCCGCAGCTGCCGTCGCCATGCAGCTCATCGAGGACCTTGCCTCATTCGCGGCCCCGATATGAGCGTACGTATGGACATAAACTCTGCGAGACGCGGTGATTTATGCGCATCTGAAACAGCGACCGCCTGCAGCTACTTCGTTGGGACGGGGTCGATGCGTCCGGCTGGCCATCAACACGTTCTAGAAGCAACAGGACAAATCACGGAGAGGTACCACGACATGCCATGCACACGAGAGTACGATGACAAGGTCCTGTAGGGATAACTTACACATTTACCATTGTGAAAAGCCATGGTAGCAAGCCTACACGACTATCAACATCGTTTGCTAACCAAGGATGCGTCCAAAAATTCATTCGGTGTCCACAATTTCTCCTATATTGACACCAACGTCAACACTTTTCCATTCCTTCACCATGGCAAGAGATAGTGCTCCGCGAATTCAAACTCCCGCTTGTCAATATGTATGACGGGTGGCTGCCAGAGCCGTATGCATGACAAAGCCAACGCAACATTGGTTGCACAAGTATGTGTGTGTAGATTGATGCCGCATCGACATGCGGATGCATTCGACATGTAGCCGCATGCGTTTACTGCTGGGCCATGCCAGCAAGCTGCAAAAGACGCTCTCCAGCGCGAAGGTTGGCATACTCGTAGGCCTTGGACTCGGGTGGGAAGGTGCCGTTCGCTGCCCAGAGGTCGACAAGTGGCTGCATGGGTTCTAGTTCGTTGGGGCCCAGCATATCCAGAGCCGTAGCAGTGAGAATAAAGTGCGAGAAGCAACTGTTCAGCTGCTTTTCAAGATTCAAGTGGTAGAATGGCTCCGTGAAGTGTGACCAGTACAGATGGGAGTACACGCGAAACATCTGACGGAAGATCATCTGAGAGACCTCGAGAAATTTGTCGGGGAACCCAGAGCGCTTGCCCAGCCACTCCCTCTCGCCGGGGTTGGACAATTGTGATAGTGGCGTTGTAGTGGTCGCGGGGTTTTGAGCGTAAGATACACCGGATGGGTCGGTAGGGAAGATGGCCGGATCGTCGATTTTGCCGGAAATCCATCGCTGCATCAGAGTCATGTATTCGGATGCGGGTAGTTCGACGGGTTCCCGGTCTCTGTTGAGCCAAGTAAACGAATGGTTACTGCAATTACTTGTCAGCGACTACCCCCCCTGTGTGACAGAATAACCTTACGCTCCGGCAGAAGTGCGAGGGCATGTTGTGGAGTTGCAGATTGAAAGACCAGTCTCTTCCTTCTCGTGGACGACGCGGACGAAATTCCAAAGGTTCCGATAGTGTTCAACAACTATGGACGTGTTAGCTCTGCACATGTCTTCCTCGGGGCCGAACCTCACCCTGGTGGGCAATCCATTCTCCTTGTTCAACGGTCTTCGGTCGAGCACTTAGCGTCATGAAGTTGCCCTTGACGATGTGCTTGGTACAGTTGGCGTTGAGCCATAACGGCAGGGGCCTCGGGAGATGATAGGAGCTGATAATCTCATCACCGCTCGGCAAGGTGCCGTTGTGTTCATCCATGCCAATGGTCTGGGCGAGCGAGGGAGAGTTTGGCAGCGGAGGCACCTTGGGGGCAAGGCTGGCTGAGGATTGACTTCCTTGCGACTGAGAATCAGAAATTGGAAGTTGACCAGTTGAGGTGGTTGGGCTTTTCTGAGGACCGGGGGACTTGTTCGATCCGCCTCGGAATCGGGCGTTACTAGCGACCACCAGTTAGTAAGTACCAATGTTGAGTTCTCTTGGTGCAAGAGAGGCGGAGCCAGAGCGCGATGGTGTTGATGGGCCACAAAGCATGGTACACTGTTGGATGGAAATACAGCCGCGGCTGTTTCAATAAAGTTTGGCAATGAACAAGTTACAGCCGCGCATTGTCAACACCGAGCCAGCACTTGACACACTGTTGGTGTGGATGACAGCATCGGACCATCCAATTGGGAACTGGTCTGGACAGTAGCAGCGTCATGCTATACCAGGAGCCGCCAATGTCAATGAGGGCCATGTCCGCTCCTTCCGTCATCAGCCTCGAATTTTCCTCAGAGAGTAGGATTCGCACTGGCATCTGTCGGCTCGTGAGCAGCAACCAACCCCTCAACTCACCGCTAGGGCTTCGAGATTGAGCAACCAGTCCAGGGGCAAACAGCACCAATGCAAGCGATCGAGGACGGCGGAAGGAGTTCAAGTAATCGGCACCACAGCAAAACAAGGGGAATCAAGGCAAAATACTTACATCCCAGAGAAAAGATTAGACATGATGAATGGGAGAAACAGGAGGTGGAGCGGGAGGCGGGTGATCTGATGCTGCCCAAAGGAGGGGCAGACAACTTGTCGCTTCGTCACGGGATTTGGCGCCTGGGACGAGTTTGAAAGAGAGTGCTAGTGAATTTCGGTTTGCTAGGGGGGCTGGTTTAGACGAGAGCGCGATGCTACCCCGTCGAGGAAGCAGAGCAGACGGCGGTTGATGGCGACGGTTTGTGTGAAAGAACGAGGGGCTGAGATGTAGCGTCTGCGGTTCAGGGATTCTCACCTATCCGACCCGTAGAAGAACGCTGGGCGTCTGGAATAAGTGGGCTGCCGATTATTGTTAAGGTATAAAGGTCCCCTGAATGGGAGAGCACCTACCAACAGCTACAACAGATAGTTAGCTGTCCAGCCGCAGGTCGTGGATATGCAGACGTCAGTACCCCGGAGACATATCGAAAATCAATAAAGGCTATTGAATATTCAAAAGAATCGAGCTGTGTTTAGTTAGAATCAATCAGAAAATTCCCATCTCAAGATTTGTTCCCGGCTAAACCAACTCCCCCCATGCCATGCTCCGTTTTATCCATCCCCCCACACACCGCTGGTGCCTGGGCCGCTGAAGTTGCCCCTTGGTGGCTGTTTACAGCGACCAGTCACCACTGTAGCGCTTATGAGAGCGGCGAATTCTGATCCGTTCTTAAACAGGTATAGTGTGACTTGATGAACAGCCGACAAATATGCACCTCTCCAGGTACAGGATAGGCGATGGCAATTGAGACTTACTTCGTACAGAAATGAATTGCTTACAGAGTTACATCTTAATTCCTAGTCTGGCCCTACCGAAATTGTCAAGAGAAAAATAATCATACGCTGGGGGTCAAAATCGGCGCTGGGTGCTTTGCAGATAGTGTTCCCGCCAAAACTACCTTATTCCCGAGCATCAAACACGATGCATTGTGTTTACTGGTAGAAAAACGTTGACAACTCAAAAGTATGCGATTCGGAGTTTTATGCTAGTACTTTCATTTCTGTCCCTATTTCTCCTGCCGTAGAGCTCTCATCAGCCATTTATTACGTGGTCTTCGTTACTTAGCTTATTCAATGTCGCCCCTGTTCCTCCCTAAGGCCCCACCAAAAGACATGCTTGTTGGCCTGTCCACGGACTTACTTGGGCACATTCACCAGCCAGCTTTGCGCCGTCCTTTGCGACGCTTTTGGCAAATTCTCTCCACCATCCATCTTTCCATCTCTTCGTTTCGGCTTCGTCATTGTGTGCCTTCGAATTCCTTCGCGCTCATCGGATACAGACAGCCGTTCCAGGGCTGACCGTCATCGTCCTATCGCCCCGTCGCTTCGAGAGCCCCCTAGAAAGACACGCATCAGTCCCCATGACATCGCGAGATCTGCGATACTGCGATTGACGCTCCCGTAACACCCGTCGCGTTATAGAGCATCAAGTTCAGCCATGTCACTGCCATGGTCTGAACGTGGTCGCGCAGACGACCACCCTCTGCTGCCGACCTCGTCAACCCCAAAGATTACAGGCCCGGGCTCTGAACCTCTAGACTATGATCAGCCGCCTGCTTCGCGGCCGCGCCACGCCAGAACAACCTCAGCGCATGCTCGCGTCAGTATTCTCATGACGACCATTGGTCTACAATTGACTGACTTTCTCTTACAGAGCGTCGCGGACGAATTCTCTTTTATGACCCCAAGCGCAGCTGCTGCCCGCCTGCGAACGTCCCTAACCCACGGACTCACCCCGAACGAAGGCCTTACAAGGCTCGGTAGCCACGGTCCGAACGAGATTCCCCATGAGGAGCCAGAGCCTCTATGGCTGCGCTTCCTCAAGCAGTTCCAGGAGCCCCTGATCGTCATGTTGCTGGTGTCTGCCGTCGCGTCGTTGCTCCTGGGCAACGCTGATGATGCTGTCAGCATTACAGTCGCCGTTACCATTGTCGTCAGCGTTGGATTTATACAAGAATACAGATCCGAGAAATCTATCGAAGCGCTAAATCATCTGGTCCCAAACCATGCCCACCTCTTGCGCAGCGCACCTCAAAAATCGCCTACTACCAGAGGTCCCGCCCTGCCGTCCAATATCGTAGACGCTCAAGATATTGGCGAGCCTGGCATCAGGACCCCTGATGATGCAATTTTAGATGCCACTTCTTCCAAGGTCATGGCTTCCCAGCTTGTGCCGGGTGATCTGGTCCTGTTTACAACCGGAGACCGCATCCCCGCCGATATTCGTGTTACCAAGGCTGCCGACCTCACCATCGACGCTTCCAACCTGACCGGAGAAACTGATCCTGTTAGGCTCGGAACTGAGGCAAAGCGCAGTCACGTTCTCCCGCAGCTCGGCAATGCAGCTCCAAACTCGTCACTTGCACCAAACTCCAGCGCAAGCATGGAGAACATTGCCTACATGGGAACCTTGGTCAAGTCGGGCCACGGCCAGGGCATCGTTTTCGCAACTGGCGGGGCCACACAGTTTGGGGCTATTGCAACCAGTGTGTCTGGAACTGAAAGTCCTCGTTCCCCTCTGCAGCTTTCCATGGATGATCTGGGCTCCCAGCTGAGCAAGGCATCGTTCGTTGTCATAGGCCTTATCTCGCTTGTTGCCTTTTTTCAGGGCAAGAAGTTGTTGGAGATTTTCACCATTTCCATTTCATTAGCTGTGGCTGCCATTCCTGAAGGCCTCCCCATCATTGTCACCGTCACTCTAGCTCTCGGGGTACATCGCATGGCAAAGCACAATGCTATCGTACGCCGCATGCCCAAGGTCGAGACGCTCGGATCTGTGAACGTCGTTTGCACAGACAAGACGGGCACTCTCACAACCAATCATATGACTACAGCTCAGATGTGGCACTTTGGTAGACAAGTGATCAATGTCGAAGACGAAGCCGAGGCAATCGAATCAAGCCCCTCACAGGCGGTCTCCAGAATTTTAAGAATTGGTAATCTTGCCAACAATGCACGACTCGCTCACAGTCACACACAAGGCGCTGTCCCATCATTGGCTGTAATGTCGTCAACTTTGGGTCGAGGAGATTCTCCTTCATTCACAAGATGGGCTGGCCAGCCAACCGATGTTGCCATGATGGACCTCCTGGACAAGTTTAAAGAGCATGATGCTCGCGAGTCTATTGGAGCCCGTGTCAGTGACATACCATTCAGCTCTGACAGGAAATGGATGGGCGTCATTATCGGCAACGAGAAAGAGTACGCATACATGAAGGGGTCTATCGAAAAGGTTCTCGCAGCTTGTGACACATATATCGACCAGGATGGCCGGGAGATTGTCCTCGACTCAGCTCGCAGACAAGAGGCACAACAAGCCGCGGAGTCGATGGCTGCAAAGGGCCTCCGTGTCCTTGCTTTTGCAAGCGGGCCAGTCTCACACTTTGGTAAATCGTACACACGAAGCAACACACCAGGAACGGAGTCACCGGCTCTTCTTCCTGGAGAGGATGCCTTCAGGGGTCTGACCTTCGCTGGCCTTGTTGGCATGAGCGATCCCCCAAGACCTGGTGTCGGCAAATCTATTCGACGACTGATGCGCGGAGGTGTCAGGGTGATCATGATAACCGGAGATGCCGAAACTACGGCTCTTGCTATTGGCAGGCAGCTAGGCATGAATATCGCTGCTGCGAGCTCGCATGCTGCTGGACAAACAACTGTCAAGCCTGTTCTGCGAGGCGACGAGATTGACAAGATGTCGGATGAGGCTCTCGCAGATGCCATGCAGCATACGACTATCTTTGCTAGAACCACGCCCGACCATAAGCTTAAGATCATCAGCGCTCTGCAGTCCCGTGGCGATATTGTCGCTATGACTGGTGACGGTGTCAATGATGCACCAGCTTTGAAGAAGGCCGACATTGGAATCTCTATGGGTCGTCAAGGCACCGATGTTGCCAAGGAAGCCGCCGACATGATTCTCACGGACGATGACTTTTCGACAATACTCCGTGCCATCGAGGAGGGCAAGGGCATCTTCAGCAACATCCAAAATTTCCTGAGGTTCCAGCTTTCGACGAGTGCTGCTGGTCTGTCACTGGTATTTCTCTGCACCTTGTTTGGTTTTAAGAATCCGCTAAATCCAATGCAGATTCTCTGGATCAGTATGTTTAACTTGACTTATCAACACCCGAGTCTCAATTTCTAATTTTCGTTTCCAGATATCATCATGGATGGACCGCCTGCGCAGTCTCTTGGCGTAGAGGCTGTCGACCCAGATGTCATGAACAAGCCTCCTAGAAAACGGAATGACCCCGTACTGACACGTGGCGTCATTACACGCGTGCTGATATCCGCATTCATCATCATGGTTGGAACCATGCTCATCTACAGCCACGAGATGCTTGCCGACGGGCAGGTTACTCGACGCGACACGACCATGACTTTTACATGCTTCGTCTTGTTTGATATGTTCAATGCTCTGAGCTGTCGGTCTGAGAGTAAGTCGATCCTTCGCGGCGAAGTCGGTCTTTTCTCCAACAACCTGTTCAACTGGGCCGTGTCTCTGAGCATTGTCGGCCAGATTCTTGTCATTTACCTGCCGGCGCTCCAGGAAGTATTCCAGACGGTGCCGCTAACATTTAGCGATCTTTTCCGTCTGACGGTTCTATGCAGCACAGTCTTTTGGGTAGACGAGCTGCGCAAGTATCTCAAGTACGGCAAGCGGCGTTTGGTCAGTGGTTATAGCCAAGCTGTATAAATAGATTTGTAGATGGCTTTTTTTTAAGTGTATTGCATAACTGGGTGGCGTAAATAAAAGGGAAAGGGTGGTATGAATACAACTTGTTTTGGTGTCAAGGACTCTCGCTTTCTCAATTTTTAAGCATGTTTTTGTCGTTCTTCCCATTTCTATGGTCCAAAGGGAATAACTCCAGGTAAGATTCACAGGTGTATCTGATACCTGCTTATTGACGTGAAGAGATGAAGAGGGTAGCAGAAATGAAAATAATTAACCAAGGAAAGCTTACCCAACCACTTCGCGACTGAATCTGGTCTCGACTATCGCTAAGTAAGTATACAGGCAGGTAGTTCGACTCTCAAGGTTCAGGGTAGGACAAGCCCTGCCCACCACCAAGGCCACAAGTGGGCAGCGATCAGCGGGCAAACGAAATCTGGAGCTTCCCCCCCCAGCCAAGCTTCCATCCTGTATCTCTGGCAGCACACAACACCAACAGGCCGGCTCGGCAGCAATGCGCGGATCAGACAAATTGCCTCTGTGCCAATGTCCGCCCTAATGCACAGCGGTGCCAGTCGCGCCCACGGAGACGATGCGACGACCGCCGCTGCGAAACACACCGACAACCACCATCCCGCCGCTGCGACTGCGGCTGCGTCCTCGGGGTTCGAGAATGCCACCACGCTGGCCGAGGTGCGCGCGGCCCTCGATGCCCTGCACGCCCGCGAGTCCGGCATCACCCGACGCCTCGACGCCCTGATGGCCTCGCAGACGGACCTCTCGCGCGACCTGGGCCGGCTGGACATGCTGCGCGCAGGGCTCGGGTCCCAGGTCATCGCCACGCGCTCCATCGGCAACGACATGCTGGCCGACGCGGCCGAGACGGCCGGCGACCTGAGCAGCAAGGTCAAGAAGCTGGACCTCGAGAAGAGCCGGGTCGAGGACACGCTGCGCGTGGTGGAGCAGGTGGCGGAGCTCAAGGCTTGCGTCCACGGCGTCGTCGGCTCCATGGGCGCTCCGCAGGACTGGGAGGCCGCCGCCGGGTACCTGTCCAGGGCGAGCCACGTGCCCGAGGACATCATCAAGGGCCCCTTTGCCGCGGGCATCGTGCCCAGCGTCGAGGTCCCGGACGCGCCCTGGACGACGCTGGAGAACGCAAAGGAGAGCCTCTGTACGCTGTTCCTCCGCGAGTTCGAAAAGGCCGCGGCCGACGGCGACGGGACAAAGGTCACGCGCTTCTTCAAGCTGTTTCCGCTGATCGGCCGGACAGAAGTCGGCCTCGACGTGTACGGGCGCTACGTTTGCCAGGGTGTTGCCGGGACGGCCCGGACAACGCTCAAGGACGGCGTGGGCGGCCAGACGCGCAAGGACGGCTTCTTCTACGCCAACGCACTCACGAAGCTGTTCGAGCACATCGCGCAGATCGTCGAAGGCCACGGTAGCCTGGTAGAGCGGCACTATGGCGCAGGCAAGATGGTTCGCGTCATCGAGAGGCTCCAGATGGAAGCGGACGTGCAGGGTGGCATCATCCTGGACACTTGGACCGACGAGCGGACTCTGGATAGGAAGATCACCGATGTCAAGAGCTACCCATTCTCGTTTCTGGTGCAGAGCTTCTTGCCGCCGCAATCACGAAACAACACGCCGCGCCTTAATTCACCAGCAGTCGGTGCAGGGACCAATGGACGTGCCAGCGAAGACGAAGGCGTCAACATGAAGGAGGTGGATGCGTTATTGAGCGAGATTGCGGTCATGCTTGGCCGTTGGTCGCTATACACGAGATTTATTTCCGGAAAATGCGTCGTGAGTAATCCCACCAAGCCGCAAGTCTTCCGAGCCAGACATGTTGCTCACAATAGTACAGGATCCTGGCTCTGATAAATCGCCTTTATCGACCGCGGATGTGATTACGAAATCCAACCTCTACAAAAAGATTATGGGAAAGCTCGTGTCACCATACAATGTGATGACGGGTTTTTTCTTTCGACGGTCTGTCGAAAAGTCATTTCAACTTGACGAATACCCGCCTGGGCTGTCACTGAAGATGAACAAACCCATCGATGGTGAAGCCCCGTACATCATCTTGGCCGTCGATGATGTTATGTACATCATGAACTCTACGATACAGAAATCCATCTCAACGTCTCAAAGGGACGTGGCATCCAATGTTATCCCGTCGATTGAGCGAATCCTGACGGGCGACTTCATTGGTATGATCCAGCGCAAGATGCGTGACGAGACATATCCCAAACCTGTGATTCAAGGCGGATTCCCGCCGGAAGATAAGATTGTTCAATTCATTGTTCTCATCAACAGTTTGGATACGGCAAATGAGTATCTTAACAGGATTATTGACGGCCGTATATCGCACTCTGATGACAACCCGGATGTTGCAGTGCCTGGCAACGGGCTGAAGGAGTCCTTTCCTTTTGAAAAGGACGCTGTCATGGTCGCACACCAGTTACATAAGCTGCAGAGGACGTTTTTGTCGAAATCCAACGAGCTACTCGGGGAGGGAATCAATGTGCTATTTGAGCGAGTCGTTAAACTACGTCTGCGACCGGTTCTTGCCGAAACCTTCCGCGACGCCGATTACACAATGACGGAACAAGAGCTCGCTGAGTATGCTGAGGAAAACGAGGAGGATGCTGAGCAGGTCATGGAAATGGTAACGCGCAGATTTGAACGCGGCTGGGACATGCTCATGAAGCCCATCGGTCGCATAATGACGCCGGCCACGTTCAGCATCTTGTCCGAGGCGACAGCCAGGTACCTGTCCCGGGTTCTGGAGAAGAGGATCCTGAGCTACTCCGGCAAGACTAGCGAGTACGGCGCGATCCGAATCGAGCGCGACTTCTCTGCCATTGTCGGCGTCGTTGCCAAGGGCCACTACGGCATCCGGGAGGTGTTTGGCAGGGTGACACAGCTCATGATGGTAGCCAACATGGAAGACGAAGAGTGGGAAGAGCTGGTTGCCCTCGACGGCGATGATGGCATTGAGTGGACGCTGACGGAGGAGGAGAGGAGGAGAGCGAGGGCCCTTGTTCGTCGCACTTGATAGACAAGCGACTGGAAATCGAGTTACGGGAAAAGCATATACATCTGTTTCATATAGAGTAATTAAAAATGCATCTCAAGGTAAAGCTAACCCTGTTCCTTGGGCACGACGAGTCTGTTGGGTATTGACGATTTGTATTCAGTACTGTGGTGCATTGCAGAGCCCAGCTAGCGATGAGGCGAGGCGATTAAAAACCAGAATACTGATAAACTTGATACCGTTTAATTCAAAAAATCCCGTGTTTTAATAATCCCGCAATCGGAGTACAGTAGAGATCATATCCGATTCACAAGGCACCAACGTCAAGTTCACGTCCCCACTAAAAAGTGAAAGCGGATCGAGGTGCATCTTGAAATTTTTGTTTGACTCACAACCAACTCGCAACTCATCTACGGTTTTGATACTTCAAGAGGGAATTTCAAGTGGCACTGAGACGGGTTTTTTGTTTCGCCAAAAGTCACTCCCAAGAGATAGCCGGAACGTGGAACACCCAACAAACGCAACGCAGAAGCGGCCAGGCTTACGCTGGCATCCACCATTGCGACCCGTCGACTTATATCGACTGCTCTGCGATCGCGCCCGGCCCGGACGCCATTTGCTATGCAGACGCAGGTCGTCAAGATCCCCGCCCGGGGCTCCGAACTAGGGCACTTCCGCGACCCCGAGGGTCCGAGCAGGCTGGAGGAGTGGTGCGTGAGCGACGCCGAGACGTCACGGGATTCGATCGAGGCGCTCGCCCAGGCCGGCGCGCACCTGCGGCACAAGGACACGCCGGTGGCCTTCCCGACAGAGACAGTGTACGGGCTCGGCGCCGACGCCACGCGCAGCGCCGCCGTGCGCGGCATCTACGCGGCCAAGGGGCGGCCGTCGGACAACCCGCTCATCGTGCACGTGTGCGACCTGCAGATGCTGCGGCGGCTGCTGGGCACCGCCGCGGACGGCACGCCCAACGCGCTGCCGGCGCGGTACGCGCCGCTGGTCGCGCGCTTCTGGCCGGGCCCGCTGACGATCCTGCTGCCCAACGACGCGGGGGCGGGGGCGGCGTCGTCGTCGACGGCGCTGGCGCCGGAGGTGACGGCGGGGCTGGCCACGGTTGGCGTGCGGATGCCGTCGTCGGCGCTGGCGCTGTCGCTGATCCGGCTGGCGGGGGTGCCGCTGGCGGCGCCGTCGGCCAACGCGTCGACGCGGCCGTCGCCGACGGCGGCGCACCACGTGCGGCACGACCTGGACGGGCGCATCGAGCTGATCCTGGACGGCGGGCCGAGCCGCGTCGGCGTCGAGAGCACGGTCGTCGACGGGCTGTGCGACCCGCCGGTCGTGCTGCGGCCGGGCGGCGTCAGCTTGGAGGAGCTGCGCGCGTGCCCCGGCTGGGAGCGCGTCGTCAAGGCGTACCGGGACCACAGCGAGGAGGGCAAGGCGGCACCGCGCGCGCCGGGCATGAAGTACAAGCACTACAGCCCTACGGCGCGCGTCGTGCTGTACGAGGCGTCGTGCGGCACCGACGCGGGGGATGGCGGGGGCGTCGCGCCGGCGGATGTCGAGGCTGCTGTTCGCGGGCTCGAGAACGGGCACGCGCTGGCTGTTGGTGAGGCGAGGCCGGCGCGCAAGGTGGGCGTCATCCGGACGAAACGGTGGGAGGCGGGCGGCGGTATGCAGGTGCAGAACTGGCGCGAGGCATCACCTGTGGCGGGGGAAGTGGACAAATCAACATATGAAGTATACACGGGCGACCTCCTCGACGCCAACGGACAGGTGGTTGGTGAGCTGTTTGATGTGAACCTGGGCAAGGAGGCAAAGGCCATCGCGCAAGGACTCTTCGCCGCGTTGCGTGAGCTCGATAGCCGAGGAGCTGACACAATATTTGTCGACGGTATAGACGGAGAATTAGACATTGCAGCAGCGGTCATGAATCGCCTACGCAAAGCAGCATCGGAACTGAGATCATGATGCAGCCGATATAGAAGAAAAATAGAATTATACCCTCTAGATACCGTGCGTTTGCGCCCTGCGTAATTCATTGTCTTTTTTTACTGGATGTGGTTCATTCAATTCTTGGTGAATTATTCTTCCCCTTCCCCTTCCCCTCCCTCTCTGTCCTGTGGTGTTTTGATATTCATATCCTGTCGATGTTGCAGAACACTACTCATCTCCCTATTCTTTTATAAGCCAATTATAGGCCCTGTCGTAGCCAGTCGGCAAGTTTGGACTTGCCGAGCTGAGCCAAGTTGTTGACGCCCTGTTCACTGAGATCGATGCCGCGAACTTGGAGATCCTGCGTCGGCGCACGGCTGACCCGCTGAACCACAATCGTGGGGTCAGTCTCGAGGATGATACCGTCATCAACAATCTCGTCAATGGCGAGCGAGACTAGATCGTAGTTTTCGATAATGGTACGCTTATCGACGGATTGCCTAGGTGCGCCGAGGATTAGCAAATGTCAGACATGCGCATTTCTGTCAAGCGCGAGCTTCTCGGCGATGGCGTGGCCACATACTTGAACAGTAGGTGTAGGGAGTCTCTGAAAGCCAGCAGTGTGTTATAAAGCAGGATCTCGTTCTCGTCCGCAGCGCCAACGAGGTAGATCATGACATCAGACTCGAGCTTGTACAGCACGATGCGGTTGTCGTAGAGGATAATGTCGCCGGTCTGCTTGGCCGTCTTCTCGATGAGGCCCTTTTCGAAGGCCTTTTGTGACTTGGTATCGGCGTAAGGGTTTGTGGGACCGCCTGCGACCAAGGAATCTTGAGTTAGTTGACTGTGCGGTGAAGAAGTCCCCCAATTGGACAAGGGCACGCATCGTTACCTGTGGGAGCGGCGTGGGGAGGCGTAAAGTATTTGGCGAATATTCTTGAACCATCTTCGGTACTCAGGACCAGCACAGCCTGGACCGAGAATAAGGTCATTCCAGGAGCCATTTTGGAAGGTTTGACGTAGTTGGGCAATCAATCAATGAAGCTATTGCCTGTCACATCCATTGGCGCAACTAGCAGTTAACCAGGTGTCCTGGAGCCCCCTCCAGCCCACCAGCTGTTCTCGGCATAACCTTTCGCCGTTCCGTCTTCTGGGTCGCGTGCGCACGGGCCATATAGTCCTCCATTAACGGGAAACGCGTCTGGTGAAACCACTTTACGCGACTGGGCCTGACGCGACCCGCCTCTATTTGCTTTGCTCCCTTGCCCCTCGTTGGCTCCTTGCACAAATTAATGAGGGCCGCTCATCTCGCCCTGCAAACTTGGCCTTGACGCCTCTTCATTCTCGCTTCTTCACCATTCTAAATTGGCAAAGATGTCGTCACCATCGCAACGCAGACAACGAAACTCGCAGTCTGCGACTCCTCGTCGCTCTGCGCGCCAGTCATCCGTCAATGTACCGAGTGATCCCCCCCAGCCGGTCTCGAGTCCCATGTTCTTCCAGTCCTCCTCGCCCGGTCGTGGTGATGGTTACCCCGGTGCTAGCGGCGATGTGTCGTCACCCTTGCGCCACATGACGGATACACAGAGCACGCGCGCCGGAAATGCTGCTATCCCCAGCTCACCGCTCCGCCAGATGAGCGACACACAATCTGTGGTAGATGATCAAGCTACGCCGCGAGCCAGCCGCACCCTTGGCGGAGGTATGAATACATTGCGCCTTCTTCGAGCATCGTGCGCAGCTAACATGATTCTTCTCAGAATCATCTCCCATCAGATACGAGCCAAGCTCTAGCCCTGGGCGTTCACTACGGCACCAGTCAGAGCTGCGCAGTGAAGGCAGTGGCTTGTTCCTCGGCTCTGACGCCGGCAGCACTGCTTCGCGTAGACGTGGTGATATCAACTCTGATGCTCTCCGCACCCCTCGTGCGCCACGCCGTATTATCCTGGATGAAAGCGGTCGAGTTGTTCGCCAGGGCCCTGTCGACGGCTCCGATGCCCCCTCTCACACCAATCGCGACACCAATACTTCTGAAGCCGACATCCTTGGTGGACAGGGCGAGACTCTCATTTGGGGAACTACAGTTTCCATCGACGATACCTTCGCCTCTTTCAAGGACTTTCTGCGCAACTTTACCCAAAAGTATCGCATGTACCGTGACGGGCTCTCGGAAGAGGAGGTACGCGCCGATCCGGATGCCGAGAACAAACCCTACATGGAAGCTCTTGAAAACATGCTTCTCCTTGGCTCCACAAGACTTTACCTGGATATCTCCGACCTGAATCTCTATCCTCCGACAAGGAAGCTGTGGTACCAGACCCAGGCTTATCCCCAAGAGATTGTTCCTGTTATGGATCAATCTGTGCACGATTTGATGATGGAGATTGCCCGTGCAGAAGGCCTGCGAAACAGAGCTACGCAGAGCAGCAATGGCCAGGATGAGTCTCAGCGGAGCAGGCAGAGCTCGGAACCAGTCTTCCCGAGCTCTGACAGGCCAGACGAGGCTGCCACTCCCCGACCGACACAAGACCCTCAGCCCTCGCTCGAAGACCAGGTTTCTGCTTCCATATATGTTGTTCGTCCCTTTGGCTTGGATAAGTCAACCAATTTGAGAGATCTCAACCCATCTGACATGGATCGCCTCATCTGCGTCAAGGGACTTGTTATCCGTACGACCCCTGTCATCCCAGACATGAAAGATGCTTTCTTCCGATGCAACGTTTGCAACCACTCTGTCAACGTTGGTCTTGACCGTGGCAAGATTCGCGAGCCTACCGAATGCCCCCGTCCCATCTGCGGTTCCACGAACTCGATGCAAATCGTCCACAACCGTTGCTCTTTCGAGGATAAGCAGGTCATTAAGCTGCAAGAAACCCCCGACGCGGTACCTGCTGGTCAGACACCGCACTCGGTCTCAGTATGTGTCTATAACGAATTAGTCGACTTTTGCAAAGCGGGTGACCGCGTTGAGCTCACTGGTATCTTTCGGGTCAGCCCTGTCCGCGTGAACCCTCGCCAACGTGCCATCAAAAGTGTCCACAAGACCTACGTTGATGTACTTCACGTGCAAAAGGTAGACAAGAAGCGTATGGGCGTTGACGCGTCGACTCTTGGTGTTGAGGGCGACGAGGATGCCGATAGAGCTGCAAACGACATTCAGGAGACACGCACCATCACTCCAGAAAACGAGCAAAAGATTAGAGAGACTGCTGCGAGAGAAGATATTTACGACCTCCTATCTCGATCTCTCGCCCCATCCGTCTACGAGTTGGATGATGTCAAGAAGGGTATCCTTCTGCAGCTCTTCGGTGGCACAAACAAGACCTTTGAAAAGGGCGGGAGCCCTAAATACAGAGGCGACATCAATGTTCTACTCTGTGGTGATCCGTCGACATCCAAGTCTCAGCTGCTTTCATACGTCCACAGAATTGCGCCGCGAGGTGTCTACACAAGTGGTAAAGGTTCTTCGGCTGTCGGTTTGACTGCATACGTCACTCGCGACCCAGAAACTAAGCAACTCGTCCTGGAGTCCGGTGCCCTGGTACTGTCTGATGGCGGTGTCTGCTGCATCGACGAGTTTGACAAGATGTCCGATGCTACCCGATCCGTTCTTCACGAAGTAATGGAACAACAGACTGTGTCCGTCGCCAAGGCTGGTATCATCACCACCCTCAACGCCAGAACCAGCATTCTTGCTTCTGCGAACCCTATCGGCAGTCGATACAACCCCAATTTGTCAGTGCCTCAGAACATTGACCTGCCGCCCACGCTTCTCTCGCGTTTTGATCTTGTCTACCTAATGCTAGATCGTGTTGATGAGAAGATGGATAGACGTCTGGCCAAGCATCTGTTGTCTCTCTACATTGAGGATAAGCCACAGTCTGCCCCAGCCGCTGGTGACATTCTCCCGGTCGAATTCCTCACCATGTACATCTCATATGCGCGCGCCAACATCCAGCCGACCATCTCTGAAGAAGCAGGCAAGGAACTCATTGAGTGCTACATTGCGATGCGTGCTCTGGGCCAGGATGTCCGCGCCGCCGAAAAGCGCATCACCGCCACCACCAGACAACTCGAGTCCATGATCCGCCTCGCCGAAGCCCACGCCAAGATGCGCCTGTCGGAAGTCGTCACTCGTGAGGACGTCCAAGAAGCGAACCGTCTCATCCAGAGCGCGCTCAAGACGGCCGCCACGGACGCTCAAGGCCGCATCGACATGAGTCTCCTGACCGAGGGCACCAGCGCGGTCGACCGCAAGCGCAAGGCGGAGCTCAAGGAGGCGACCCTCCGGCTGCTGGACGAGATGACGGCGGCCGGCAACGCCGTGCGATGGAGCGACGTGGCGCGCCGGCTGGGCGAGAGTGCGAGCGTACCGGTTGAGCAGGCCGAGTTTACGGAGGCCATGCGCGCGTTGGAGGCAGAGAACGCCATAACGGTTACAGGTGACGGCGCGAGAAGAAGTGTACGACGCGTTACTGCGATGGTCTGAGGGGATCTGGCTGGGGACATGTGATGTGCATGGAAGTTATACCATCGATGATGATGTTTATGAAAGGAGCAGAGTGATGCTGTCAAATATTTCTGGAATGCATTGCACGAGTCATATTGGGGCTGGGGCTGGGACTGGAGAGCCGAGGATAATGCAATCTTATGGCGTTTGATGGATATGTCTATAGTTTTGTAAATGGGATAGTTGTGCATGTGTTTATTTATAAACCGTTGGTCGATATTTAACTGCATCATATTAGTTAGTACCTGGAGATCCTTGCAGGTTCCTCCGCGTCGGGATGACGGCTTTGGCTCACGAGCACTGTATCAGATGAGGCTGTGGAAATGTGAAAATTGTTCAAAAGATGTTATTTATTAAATTTCCCCCGCATTAATAAGTTTTGTTAATATTCTTGTCAATCTGTACCAAGTAGCGACACTATCCAAATTGCATCAGATTTCTTTCCTGAACGCCCTGGGAGGCTGTTCCATTGCTGTGTTTTTTTTTACATCTTTTCTAATTTCCCTTTTTTTTTTCTTCATTTCAATTTTGCAGTTCCCATCCTCATACCACGCCCAGGATGTCCCCCCCTCAACCTGCACCTTACAAGACATCCACCCTGCGGACCTCGGTCCACTCCTTGTCCGACTTGGGCACGATGACAACCAGCACGCCGTCGTCCAGCTTGGCCTCGATGGCCTCGCCGTTAATCTCCTCCCTCGGTGCGGCGGACCGCTGCTCCTCCGGCGCCGGCGCCGGCGGGAGCGCCACCTCGCGGGAGAAGACGCCGACGCGGCGCTCCGACGACCTGAGCGTCCGCAAAAAGGCCTCGTCGCCGGGACGGTGCACCACGCCGGTGACGGAGAGCGTGCCGGCCGCGGCGTCCCAGCGCACGCCGATATCCTCGCGGCGGGCGCCGGGCAGCGCGACGTGCAGGATGTACGCGCCGGTGGTGTCGAAGACGTCGACCGGCGGCGCGAAGCTGTCCTTGTCCTCCTCGGCGGTGGCGCCGGCGGTGGTGGCGTTTTGCAGGGCGGCCAGCATGGACTGCACGATGGGGTGGCTGGCGAGGTTTTGCATCATCTCGGGGAGGTTGGGGAAGGCACCGGCACTGCTGCTGCTGCTGCCGCCGTGGAAGGGGAAGCCGCGTTGCTGGTGGTGGTGGCGACGGCCGAAATCACCGCGCGGGTAGCCACCGCGGCCGCTCCATCCGTGTCCGCCGCGACCGCCCCAGAAGCCGCGACCGCCCCATCCGCGGCCGTAGCCGCCGCAGCCGCCGCCGCCGCCAGAGGTGCAGGGCTCGTTGCCGGCGTCGTCGTACTCGGGGACCATCTCGTCGGGGTCCGGAAAGTCTTGCCTCATGGTGTCTGGGGAGCCGGTCTTCTCGCCGCCTGCAGCCGTGTCCTTGTTCTTCTCGTCGGCAGACGTTTCATTCTTCTCGCGGAGGTCGACGGGTCGCTCGCGGGTGCCGTCCTCGTCGCCGGGGTTGTGGTGGCGATGGTGGCGACGGTGGCGACGGCGGCGATCGTGGTGGTGGGGGCCCCGATCGGTGTCGGTGAAGTCGTACTGGCCGTCGGTGCTGACATAGGCGTCGGAATCACGGGCACCCCAGGAGTAGTGCTCCGGATGGTGGAAACGGTGGTGGTGGTTACGGTGGTCGGGAGGAGGAGGAGGAGGAGGGGGATGAGGATGGCCGGGATGGTTAGGAGGCGGGCTGAAGGGGAAGCCCGGCCAAAAGGTAGGATAACTGGCGTTGTCCGGACCGGCGTGGTCAACGCCGCGGCCCCCGGCGGCGGGGTGATGGGGGGCGATGTTTGCCATGAGTTGTGCCAGATGATCCATCTGATCTTGGTTGGTATTGTTGTTTGGGGGCTGTGGAGGAGCCATGGATTGAGTGCAATGAACTTGGGATGTTTTGTAGGTGGTAAGTGTAAGAGAGTGATGGGTAAATATGGAGGTTGAGGATGACAGAGATTTGGAATCACAACAGGAGCATCAACTACGGTTATATAGTTATGGATGGGTGCCGTGTACAAGGCAGCCGCGTAGCTGTGTAAGTCATACGACGCAATACTCATGCGAGGCAAAGTGGCGAATGGGTGCCTGGGGGCTGAAACAGGGTATACGGGATGCGCGTCATGGAATGGGCTAGAATAGAAGCGACGGATAGCGTTATCCATTGTGTTGCCACATGCTGAAAGTAATTCTATTAGGCACCGCTTCGCGTTACGTGTGAGTCTTTGAGTGAGGGGAGGGGAGGGGGGAGGGAGTGACTGGGTGACTGACTAAGTTGGGGAGCCGCGCGGCCAGCCCTACGTGTGAGTTGTGTAAGTGGCCTACGTACTACTACGCAAGCGACTAAAATTCCGGGCGGACCAATGGCGGACTGGCGGCGGTTCTGGTTGCCCGGCCCCGGTCGCCGGTTGGTCGCCGGGACAGGTCGGCCGGACTTTCGGGACCGAGGACAAAAAAAAAGAAAATAAAATAAAATAAAGATACAGTGTTTTTTGGTCGTGATTTCAAAATGATGAGACTGCCCTTGAACTTAACCCATTTTCCTCTCATTATCACCGCTACACTGTAACCACTTACTTTTTAAGGCGACGCGACCGGTTCGGTCCCGAGCCCATTGCATTGGCTGCCCTATGCGGCCAGTGGCGATTTTGTTACATGGCATCTTTCGAGCCGCACAAATTGATAAAGGAAATAACAAAAAAGAAAAGAGCAAGATACATGTTCATCTATGGTATGGTAGATTTTATGGCAATTTCTTTTTTATTTATCGCTTTCCTGTTCGTATGCAAACGCTTTCCCGCCCTTGCCCGCGAGGTTGAAGCCCGAGGAGCGCGGGTCGATGCCGAGGTGGGCGGGACTCTTTTCGACAGCCGCTTGTGTGTCCTCTTCTGGCGGCATCTCTGAAAATTTCGGGCTCGGAGGTGTCTTTTCTTTTTTTGCTTTTGCGTATGAGCGGCTTACCCCGGTTTAAGGTTTGACGTTGCGGATGGATAATGTCCGAGTTGTAAAGTGCAACAGGAGCGTACAGCAAGAGATTCAAGAATCAAACGAACGACAAGCAAGATTAATACAGTGGCTAGATATGTCGAGTTTAAGACAGCAAGAAAACGAAGACGAGTAAACAGGGCTGCAATCTAGCCATGTGAACAAGATGCCACTCCCGGCAACAATTTGCGTCCAATATGTTGTCTTGCACTAGAGTGACACTAGGGGGCTTCGGTACAGAAGATTTGTGTCCATAACTTTGGATGAAGCGTCTGTTTTAGTCTTTTCAATCCAATTCGTCGGGTTCCCTCACATCGTCAGGGTAGAAGGTAGATGTAGCAGCATAGTGGCAGAAGTCGCGACAGACGGCAACTCAGAAACTGCCAACCTTGTGAAGAATGAAAAAAAAAAAAAAAAAAAAAAAAAAAAAAAAAAAAAAAAAACAGAAAAGAAAAGGAGAAAAAACCCCGAAAAAAAAATAAATGAAAGGAATTTCGCAAGCAAAATCACGTCTAGTTACTTAATAAACCTGACGGCTGGAGCAATCGCTCATAGTACTAAAACCACTGTAACCACGAGAGCCTCGTCGACATCCTTCGCTTCCGAGCCTTGTTGCAGTAATTTTGGCAACTGTAGGCTTCTCGCAAGTATACTAGAGCAACCTAGTTGCCATTTCCAGAATTTGGAAGGGGTGTAGAGTAATTTCGGAATACTTGCAACCTGATGAGAACTCGTGGAAGGAGAAGTTCAACAAATGAAGCAAACCTACCCTCGGACTATATATCAAGGGCTGCCCTTAAAGAGTGCCTCTATCCATTGTCTTTTGGAGACTTGAAAACTATTAATTTATAATACCCTGTTAGTTGAGTAGTCGCTTCTCACCTGCCTGTATGTACCTGGGAAGCCTGCCACCAGGAACTCCTCACAGTGCCTAATTCAACACAGTACACTGTACCCAGAACAGAACTTGTTGCAAACGCCGAGAGCAGCGACACCGTAATAGTCAGCCCATTGAGAACTGTTTCTCTTGGACACGCGAAGCTTCAAAGTTGCTGTTGGTCAGAGACTCGCAAGTCACTATGGGATCTGTAATAGACGAGCCCAAGTCCATCGATGTCGCCATCATCGGCGGCGGCATTGGCGGCCTGTCGCTGGCCATTGGGCTGCAACAGTACAGTCACATCAACGTGCGCGTTTTCGAGGCCGCACCGCAGTTCTTTGAGATCGGAGGTGAGCATTGCATACTCATTGACTACATGACATGATCCCCAAAAGTCCCCATCACTGACCAAACCCCCCTCCCAGCCGGCGTCTTCTTCGGCGCCAATGCCATCCGCGCCATGTCGCTCATCCACCCGGCCATCGGCGAGGCCTACGCGCGCATCTCGACCACGGCCGGCTGGCCCTCCAAGGAGGACACGTACTTTGACTTCATCCTCGGCCAGCCGCTGCACGGCCTGCCCGCCGGCACCCCCGTCGCGTCGCCGCGGCTCGACCCGCACGAGCGCCACTCCACCGCCCACCGCGCGCACCTGATCGACGAGCTGGCCCGGCTGGTCCCCGAGGCGCACGCCGAGCTCGGCAAGCGGCTGGTCGGCCTGACGCGGGACGAGGCGCGCGGCCGCACGCTGATGCGCTTCGCCGACGGCGTCACCTACGAGGCCGACGCGGTGGTCGGCTGCGACGGCATCCGCTCCGTCTGCCGCGAGCTGGTGCTGGGCGCGGGGAATCCTCTGGCGCAGCCCGCGTTTACGGGCAAGTACGCGTACCGCGGGCTGATCCCGATGGACCGCGCGGTCGCGGCGATTGGCGAGGAGAAGGCGAGGAACAGGTACATGTTTCTGGGCAGGGGCGGGCACGCGCTCGTCTTTCCAGTGGCGGGCGGCGAGGTGATGAACGTGGTTGCGTTTGGGACTGCCAAGGACGGGGCATGGGAGGGCGGCTGGATCAAGCCTATGAGGCGGGAGGACATTGAGAGGGACTTTGCCGAGTTTGGGGAGGACTGCCGAAAGATCTTTGCGGTACGTCGACGGCCTGGCTTGTACGTGAATGCTCTTTACTAACGCCTTCTCTGCAGTTGATGGAAAATACCAGCCACTGGGGCATCTTTGACCTCTCCGACGACATTCCGACCTTTACCTCGGAGCCGCTCCGGCTGGTGCTCCTGGGAGACAGTGCGCACGCCTGCGCGCCGCACCAGGGCGCTGGCGCAGGCCAGGCGCTCGAAGACGCCCACATCCTGTCGCGGCTCCTCGGCGACTGCCGTTCCCCGGAGGACCTGCTTCCCGCGTTCGCCGCGTACGAGTCGGTGCGGCGCCCCCGGACACGCTTCGTGCAGCGCCACAGTCGTCGGCAGGGCGAGCTGCTCGACCTGCACGCGGAAGGCGTCGGCGAAGACCTGGAGCTGCTGAGAGAGGTCGTCGACGGGCCGATCCGCGAGATCTGGAACTGCGACCTCGAGGCTGAGCTGGCTAAGGCGCGGGCCAAGATGGCAGAGCTGCTGGTGGAGAGGAAAGAAGGGGCTGCCTGAGGTTGGTTATCGACAATTGGTTGATTGGTACGATACTTCAATGATTGTTTCTGGTGGCTCCGCCAGTGCTGCCAGGAGCTCCCGCCGAACAGCGACTTCGTCTGGATGAGAGAGCTTGTCGGGTCCGACTTCCACCTCCAGTCGACTCCCTACCACAGCTCGGTCGGGTACTTGTCTGAGGGCGGCACCATTGGTGCAGGGCTCGACTACATGCGTCGCTTTGCCCGTGCTGACGCTGCGGGCAAGAGCATCCTCCTCCGCGACCAGATTTTTTCGCTCGGTCTCAGCCTTCAGCCTGTTCCAGAACGTGGTCCTCAAGCTCGACACTCTCAAAAATGCACTCGCGCCGGGCTTGGCTTGTTAGAGGTACACGCAGGCGAAGACGCCATCCGCGGAATCCAAGGTCAGTAAACTATGGATAACACCCGGCGCACTTTTCCAGCTCCGTGGCCTGTACGGCCTACGCACACTGTAATTAAAGAGGTCATGGAGTGAGTGGTGACTCAGAGTTGTACTGAGACGGGCTGGAGTTAGTATGGAGATGTGTTGCGAGATATGTCAGTCTGCTGGCCAATGTGAAGGATTAACTTTTAGGGGAATCATGGTCTGAGTCAGATGAGGGGAGTGTTTATTTTGGAAAAATCTTTTTGCGGTAGTTTATTGCTTGGATGCTTTCGGATAATTGACTGTCTTGACGAATATTGCCTCTTCTTTTGTGAGCCCCTTCCTAGATATGCCAGCATTCGGAGATTATTCACCCAGCAACGATGGGATCGTTACCCTTATCAAGTGACGATTATATGGCTTTTTGGTTTTCCGAGCCTTATCGCTTCTTCAGTGAATTTCTGGATGGCTAGATTCTTACTTGTGCATTCTTCCATGCCTTCCACTCGACTCAGTCCTTGTACTTCCACAGCATTCCGCCGCCCTCCCGCTCGGGGACGCTTGCGGAGGACTCTCGCAATACGGATTTGCCTTTTTCTTCCGCTGTCATGACTCAAAACAAGCTCACGAATGTGTTGATGGGTTGTTGGCCTTGACTTGGGCGAAGCACTTGCGCATTTCCTAAACCCAAAGCGATGCGATGAGCACGAATAAGAATAGACGTGGTAATTAGGTTAGGAAAATGTAAAAAGCAACCCCACTTGTAGGACAGTTTTTAGATTTAGAAAATGCAAGAGGGCCTCTGAAGAGAATAGTGTAGAGACGGGCGACAATGACTCTGCGGATGGCGACGTTTATACTTTTGGATTTGGATGAGGGCATGTGGCTATTACATTTTAGTATCTACACGCCCCTGGCATGGAAAAATATATAAAGGCCTTGATGCCCCCCCTTCCCTCTCTTTTCTTTTCTTCTCGTTAACTTGTCACTACTCACTACTCACTGATCACTGCTCACTGCTCACTGCTCACTGCTCACTACTCACTCAACTTTCCACACACTGACACACACTCGCTTACACTCATCCCGTCTGGATACCATTGCAGAGTTACAGAATACTCTACAACTACTACACAATCCACTCACTCAACTCACACTAATCGGATTCCGATACCACCACAGAGTACTCTGTACCTCGGAAGTTACTGTACAACATCCACACAATCAGTCTCTGCACCTCGGAGAGTCTATACAACATCTACAGTGCCACTCTCTGGACTGTCAGAATACTCTACAACTCTACAACTGCACAGTACCACTCTCTGAACTAGCAGAATACTCTACAACTCTACAACTGCACAGTACCACTCTCTGGACTAGCAGAATACTCTACAACTCTACACCTATACAGTACCACTTTCTGGACTACCAAAAAGTCTACAACTCTACTCTACTCTAGAACGACAGAGTACTCTACAACTGTACAGTACCACTATCTGGACTGGCAGAATACTCTACAATTCTACAACTCTACAAAATCACTTCCTCCAGCCACATTCGTTCTCCCAAAAGACTCAACATGTCTGACTACGAGTCCGATCTTAACATGTCTGACTACGAGTCCGATCTTAACATGTCTGATAACGAGTCTGAACTTGACATGTCTGATAACGAGTCTGAACTTGACCACCGGGAGTGGGTGTTCGGGAATAAGTTCCTGATTCTCGAAGACACCAGCAAAGCGGCGGAGACCAACATCTTCGTCGCGGTCAACATTGAAACGGCAGTCATCGCGCCAGACGGCGAGGACGGGCCCCGCGCAACCGTCGTCTCCGAGATTGGCCTCACCTTTCTCGGTCCGCTCTCCCACCAGCAAAGGCTCCATCATGCCACCAGCAGCCCCGACAGCAACCACCCACGCACTCTGACCGAGCTGGCCTGGCGCTTCCCCATCCACACCTACTGCATCCGGTCTGACAGGGTCGCGCCGCGGAGCAACACGGAGCCGTACCTTGGCACCGTGCACGTCGTCGCACAAGCCGACATGGAGACGACGATGGTGTCGCTCCTGTGCGAGGCGCGGCGGCAACTGGCCCCCGCCCCCGGCGACGAGCCACCATTGATGACGCTGGTCGAGTTTGGCGCGCCGGAGGGGTACCAGGGCCTGCTCCGCAGGGGCCGCTTCGACCGGGCCCTGCGACAGCTCGACTCGTGGGTGGACGCCCGGGTGCTGGTCGGCGAGGTGATGCAGCGGTGGGACGTCGCGGCCGGGCTCTTCGGGCTCGGGTACGCGCAGCAGCGGCCGGACGCCGAGCAGGGCGCCGGGAACCTGGCGCTGGGCACCATCGGGATCCTGGCGGCGCTGCTGTACTACTTGCCGGATCAGCGGCCGGCCGGCCAGGAGAACGAGGGGATGCACTCGCGGCCGTACCGGAACCGGCCGGTGATGCCGTACAACTTTCCGACTCTGGGCGGCTTGCCCACCTTTGACGAGGTGGCCAACATGCCGAGAGGAGCCATTGGGGGGTTGACACAGCGAGGGACTGCGCTGTTTCACCACTTTCGATGAGCCGCACCACTTTCGATGAGTCGGGTGGTGATGTCGTCCACACAAAAAACGACAAAAAATTACAAAAAAACAACAAAAACTACAAAACTTACAAAAAAAATGCATTGGATACACACGTTCTATTTGCAATTTTCCTCGAGCAAACCACACTAAAACCACAAACAACCACAAACAACACTTACTGGAGACACACAGTCCATCTCCTATTTGCACTTTTGCTCAACCAAACCAAAAAAAACCTCAAAAAAAACCACAAAAAACCACAAAAAACCACAAAAACCACAAACAAAATTCACTGGACACACACGTCCTATTTGCAATTTTTCTCAAGCGGGGGCTGTAGCTGTCGTCACAACCAGTCAGCCAGCCTCAATACTTTGGGATGGAACTTGACACCTTCTATCCCCAGCGATATTTGTACTATAAATTAAAAAACAAAAAGAAATACAAAAAAACAACACCAAAACTCTTTTATCCCTAAAATAAATAGTGATTCTATGTAATGTACGTGATATTACCCGGGCTATCAAGTAGGCGTGTCGTCGTGAATATGTACAAACAACAAGTAACTGCGTGTAATATACAGGATTAATGTGCGCCTCCATCGTGATGCTGTAGCCAACCCAATTGTAACTGTAAACAAAAGTCAAAAACAACAAGTCCTCTCCTTTATATCGAAAGATTGATTATCTTGGCCACGCTCGGCACGCCCTGGCTGTTCATCACAAACAGCATCCAGTACCCCGGCAGCAGCACGCCCGGGTCCGTCGGCAAGGTCGCCGTGTACGTCGTGGCGGACCTCCGATTCAGCGTCAGCGGCACGCGCCGCTGATCCGTATTCACCGTGTGCGTCGACGTGCCGAGCCGCATCAGCGCCGCCGCCGCCACCGGCCCGCCCGTCACCATCGTCAGCCGCCCGCCGCTCGCGCTCGCCGAGCTCAGCACCGGCCGCGCCGCCGGCGACCCGTCGTCGTTGAGCAGGTAGCTCGGCGTGAATATCTGCGCGTCAAAGTGGTTCGTCGTGCAGTCGCCGCACAGCCCGCCGCCGGCGCTCAGCACCCGCCCGTCCGGCAGCAGCAGCGCGATGCTGTGGTAGTTGCGCGGGATCGTGTTGGGCGCCTGCGCGTCGAACGTGTCGCGCGCCGGGTCGTACGTCTCCGGGGTCAGCTGCGCGGTCGTGTCCTCAAAGGGGATCGCGTACGACTGCCCGCCGGTGATGAAGGTGCGGCCGTCGGGGAGCACGGTGGCGGTGGCGAAGGCGCGCGGCGACCACATGCCGTTGGAGGCGAAGCGGACGGCGGGCCGGGCGCCGACGGCGCCGAGGGTGATGAGGTGCGCGGAGGCGTGCGCGGGGCTGTTCTGGTAGGAGGGCGAGCCGCCGGCGGTCAGGATCGCGCCTTGGGTCGCGTCGTACATGACGGCGATGCCGCACATCGAGTCCGGGTCGTCGCCGCGGTTCGAGGTGCGCTTGCCGGCGGGTTGGACGCCGCCGGTGCGGCCGCCGGTGGTGTACCAGTTCATCGCCGTGCTCGGCCCGGCCTGGAAGACGGAGCCGTTGCGCCAGCCAAACAGCCACGCGTGGTTGTCGGAGCGGTACACGCCCTGCGCGTCCTGGGTCAGCAGGTTGGCCACCTTGGCGCCCGGCAGCGCCGTCCAGGCGTTGGTGCGCGGGTCGTAGATCTCGCCGTCCTTGGGCTCGACCTCGCCGCCGCTCCAGGAGCCGCCGATGGTGAAGACGCGGCCGTCGGAGCACGTCGCCGACGACTGGTAGCCGCGCGGCACCTTCATTTCGGGGCCCACGATCCACTTCTGCGACGGAAAGTCGTACAGCGTCGTCTTGTACTTGGAGTTGCCGCCGGTGACGACCACGCGGCCGCGGCCGTCAATGGAGATGCCCGGGCAGAACATGTCGTGGTCCGTGTTGTCGACTATCTTGGGTTCGACGTCGTTGGTCGCCGGGTCCCAGGACGCGGTGAAGACTCGGTCGAAGCTGGACCCGAGGTAGTTGTTGTACGCGTACGCCGACCAGATGATGACCTTGCCCGACAGCGGGTCTACCATCCCGGCGACCGGCACCGTCGGGAAGTTGATGGTCGGGCCCCAGCGGCCCTTGCCCGGCACGTAGGCCGTTGGCTCCGCGCCGCCATCGAACACGCCGAGCTCCGCGATGCTCGTCCACGGGTTGCCCTCGATCTCTGTGAGGGCCCGGACGCGCACGTACTGGATCTTGCGTGTCTCAAAGTTGGCGTACTTGATCAGCCCATCCAGCGGCCAGTTGCCGAACGCGACCGTCTCCCAGTTGGTGCCATCCGGGCTGACGGCCACCTCGTGGCGGGCGACGGTGCCGTGCTGGTTGCCGTCCTGGCGCGGCAGCACCGAGATGCCGTTGACGTTGTACGTCGAGCCCATGTTGAGGGTGATTGTGTGCGGTGGCGGCGGGCTCGCGCCGGACCACTGCGTGTGCCAAAAGGTGCTGTTGTCGCCGTCGATGGCCTTGCCGCACTGGTTGCCGCTGTCTGCGTTCTCCGAGTCGCAAGTGACCGTCCACCCAGCGCGGTCGATGACGCGGCCGTTGGTCGGCGGCGCGGCGAAGAGCTGGTTGGCATTGGGGTTCTCGCCAAAGTGCTCTTTGACCGGCCCGGGGGCGCGCGGAAAGAGGAGCGGGTTGGCGGCCGCCGCTCCGGGGATGAGGCCGGCCCCGGTCAGGCCGGCCAGGAGCCAAGGCTGTAAGAGGCTGACTGCCTTCATATTGGGGAAGGCAAGAGAGAAAACGAATGGACGACTCCAATGTGGTTGGAGACTGAATGGAGAAGACAGAAAAAGAATAAAAAAGAACGGTGGTAGGGAAATTCCAGTCTTGTACCAGAAGACGGGATTCCGGGGGGGGGGGAATGATACCGTGTTTATTAACCAGCAGCCATGGACTAAGGACTTGGTCTCCGGTTCTAGCGGCACAGCACAGGTCACAATGATTACAGCGCGGTATTTTATTTTTAATAGTGGACTATCTGGCCGTTTGCTTGTCCGGTGAAAGGGAAAATGAACAAGGCCATTTGTTGCGCCTGTGTTGCATTGCATCGGGTGGGCTGAAAGTCATGCCGCGGTCGGAGACTGGCGCCTTGTGTCGCCCCCAGGACCTCAGGACCGGGATGTATGGTATGAGGGGAATCTTTTGAGTTTTTATTGTTTTAATTAAAAAATGAAATAAATATATTTTCCCGCATCTTTCGGCACAAGTTACACGACAATCGGGTGATTGGTGTGAAGGGGCGGCCGCCTGTAAGAGGAAAGGATCGCGTGATGGAATTCATGCCTCGTACAGTATGGGGACTTGACCTGGGGGGAGGGGCCGAACTTGTCACCTTTTTGTCTCGGTTCCCACAGACTTTGCGGGATAAGAATACCAGACCACAGACACACAGACAGCTTTCATCTGATCCAATGCATGGCCGGCCCCCCCCTCCTTGACTGGCTTGACAGCTTGTCGGCGCGCGCTAAAGTGAAGCTGAAATGAATGAAAACTAGACGGACAAAGAGCCAAGGCTGCACGGATAACTAGTTGGTCTAGTCGGTAGTTTTTAGTGATTATTGTTGTTGGTGAAGAGCGAGCTTGGACGAGTGAGTTGGCCAGTGAGTTGGGAGTGATGAGTGAAACCTGTAATGAGACCTGTAGTGAGTGAGGAGTGAGTGAGTAGTGAGTGAGCAGTGCGTTGAGTGAGCAGTCAGTCGTCATTAGTTGTTTAGTGGACAAATTCTAGTGAGTGAGTCGGGGTTGTTCGGTTTTGCACCGGGATTCTGGTTCTTGGCTGCAGTTAGATTATCCTCACCAGCCTATGTAGGTACGTACTTGTTGATAATCAATGCCTATCTCGTCCAAATGACGACAATTCGACAAGGGAACACTCATCCTGACGCTGAAAAGGGTCCATGCAATGCAGACAGACGTGCAGGACACGGGCGAGTTGGTGGGCCAGTCCACTGCCACAGCCACTGCCACAGCCACTGTCCACTGAGGGCTTACAGTACAAGCATAGATTGTATGTATAATCTGTGGTATAGTACCGCATGTAAGTATACCGACATACGTACATTCATGCACACCAGTCCGCACCGATGGCCGGAATTCTTCCCTTGATTTTTCTTTTGTTTACCATGTTTCTTTTTTTTTTCTCCTCTTTTTCCTTTTTCCCCTTTTTTTTTTAGCAAATAGAATCAGTAACAATGAAGCAATGGTCTCTGCTAGTGGGCAAAATGCCAGCCTCCACTAACAAACTAGGCTAGGTATGCATCCAGCACTGCCTAAACCTGATACAGCAGCATCCACGAACTAATCCGTTAGTAGGGCCTTAGTAGGCGAGTTTAGTAAGTTAGTACTAAGGAGTGCATCCCAACTTACAGTTACAGCGCCCTACCAGCGGCGCCATCTCCAAGGACAGGACACAAGTATCACGAAAAGCAAGACACCACAAAGAACGGAAAAGCGGAAAGACTCCCTACTATTTTATGGGGCTTCGGCACTGATCTCTGCCTCATCTGTCCCTTGTTATTGATGTCTTGTTGATAATGTCTCTGCATGTCTCTATCCTTTGCCTCTGCCATGTTCTAAATACAGCGCCCAATACCAGTCGATGCATGTTATGTCTCTGACCGGCAAGCTGGAAAGCATACATACGACCTGTGACGAACATCTAAAACATGTACAGAATGACGCCTGTACCGCCCTGTTCCCAAGTCTTGATGGATTCTCGGCAAAATATGCCGCCTCAATGTCACCCACACCAACCACCACTCCCTGCTTTCTCATTTCCACCATCATCCCATTAGCCAAGAAATTATCCACCAAGTAGGGTTCCCAGCACGATCTAAGCCGGCTAGCCAAGGCTGAGAATACGAACCAGAACCAGCAAGTTATTATTAGTCTAGCCCAAACAGACTCTAACAAACCTGGGGCTCATCAGCCCAGCCCTCAGCCAGCGCCGGGGAGGGAGGGGACAAAGGAGCAGGGAGCAGGGAGCAGGGAACAGGGGGGAAACACCGAGTATCAAGAAGGCTGCCATACTTGATGTATTCAACTGACTCTTTTCCTGCAGCTCAGCCAGCCAGATAGTCAGCCAAACAGCCAGCCAGACAGCCACCAACGCAACCATCCATCCCATATCCATATCCATATCCATATCCATATCCTCTTCATTCCGCCTCGCTTAGACGGCGTATTCATGCAGACCCAACCTACTGGTACTATCTAGTTAGTTAGCTACCTTACCATGACGCAGCTGGCAGCCTCGCCATTTGCTAGGGTTCTCCAGGGCTTGCCGCTTCCCACCGCTTCGCTTGTCTGACTCGCTCACCTGAACCTTGCCGCCCCAGGATCCCGTTACCCCAGTCCCGCCCGTCTCCTCCCGTCAGTCCCGCCAACATCGGGGCCACCTGACATTGTTTCCAAGCGAGCGAGCAACGAGAGAGAGCAAGGACAGCGCACATGGCACTCTGTACCATCAGTCCGTGCAAGTCCAGCGAACAAACAAGATGACACTATGGCGAGCAAGACCAATTGACGTTGCGGCGAGCCAGACCGCGGAGAAATAGAACCCGTGACTCGTATCTTCTGTAGATGGATACCTTGCGCTTTGACTTCATCTGGTCCATGTCTTGAGGACACTTGAGTTGATGGTCCTGAGTCTAGCGCCACAATTGAAAACTACAAGGTCCGACGACGATGCAGAAACCTTGAAACAATTGAGAAAAAACATCACTCTTCTCTTCTGATAATGTGTATGGATGCAACACACACATACATACATACACACATAGACATACATACATAGACACAGATCGACATACATTCACACCATATACACATGCATCACGCGTCGAATGTCACCAGAAAAGTATAAATCCGACGCCACTCATTGTCCATTATTCATTGTTCAACGGCCAGTTCCGATGCAACATGCACACCACTATATGTATGTATACCCGCATCAAGAGCCCGTTTCAGGTTAACACCCCAGCAATGTATACGCAAGTCATCAAAAAACACAATGTGTAAATATAAATCAAGGCAAGCCAAATCTCACACGCACCACAAAGATGCAAAAGTTCTTCAATATCAAGACGCCTGGTGATGATCCCAATCTTGAACATGACGTCGGTCTTGGCTGGGTTCTATTTTGGTTCTATTTTTGTTTTATTTCCTCTTTTACTTTTTTTCATTGATGGACCGGCGCCGTCGCCGGCTCGGCGAGAAAGAAAAGCCATCAAGTCCACCTATACGAGAGATCAGCACCGCCTTTTGCTGCTTCGTCCGGGCTCAACGCGGATAGTAATCCCGCCGTTGCCAATCCCATCTCCACGGCGGAGTTTCAGGGCTTGCTCGGTCGGGAATCCCCGAAGCGACTTTATTAACTGATTACAGAACAAAAACTGCCATCATTGGTGGTCGCCGACTGGGTCTGGCTGGTGGAACCGTTCGGCGAAGGTGCAAGCTGCGGCATCTTTCCATCCGACAATAAAGGAATTAAAATAGAAAAAAGTAGTTTAGAATGGGGATTTGAAATAAAATCTGGTAAAAAGCATAAAGTTAAAAAATAAAGGTGAACAGGGTTTAAAGCGGCAACGGTCAGACGAGCATCTCCGGGACCACTTGTTACTCGGACAGTTGTCATATTGGATGCCGTATTGACAATTTCAATCCTGATATTTCAAGAAAAAAAACGACCGAGATTTGTGATATGAGCGGCAGGGGCTGGGAGCTTTTTGCAGCTGAAACAATAACATCATGTCGGCAAGATGACTCGTCAGCACCCGTCACTCGTTCATCGTGCCACTGCTGCTAAGCCTACCATTGCCATGGGAGCTTCGCAGCGTCGTCTTCCTTTGCCCGTCCTAATTGAAGGGGGCTCTTTCGACAAGGGTCATCCCAAACTGGACCAATATTTACATTGACAGATCCGGGACGTGGCCGCTGGCATGAAGCACAAGGGGGGGACAGGACAAGAAACGGCCGTTCTTGTACGATTGTCAGAAATCGGGCATTTTGGTGGTACTACCGGTGCACCCTTTTAATTTCCCGCGTCACCTGTTCCCGGCCTGTTCCTTTTGCGTCTTTGTTCTGGAGAATGCACAACGGTGGCCGCAGGTCTAAGCCGAGCTCCGTTCCCGCCCGCCCATGGCCGGGGCGCGCACCTGGGCCGCAGAGCCGCCTGGCTATGGTGACACGCTCGTGTTCAGAAATACACATTGTTTGGTCAAGTGGCGAGTTTGCTGGGGTGAAGAAACAACTTCAATGTTGGCTGACGGCACAGGCTAGGAATGTCCATGTCTACAGCAGCCCAGCCGTGCAAGGCTTGCAGCATATAGACTTGTTTTCTCAACCGCTGACTTATTCACACGAACATTTATGCTAATATTTAACCCTACAGTTGGCTCAGTCCTACTGCCAACGGCTGCCATTACACCATCGTCCGCGGCGGCATGGGACTGATTAACCTGCTGTTGGTCGACACGCACTATCTCGTCTCAAAGTATGAGACACGAATCTCACATCTCACATCTCAATTGGCCTTCTTTTTAGGCTGAGGATACCGTGGGCTATTCCACGTGCTATCACGAGGCTCTTGGTCCCTCGATGCGTGGCCTTCCTTGTGCCCTTACCCACAAACTCGAATCGGCATGATAGCATAGCACGTCCCTGCGGACTTGCAGAGACCGGACAATAATAAGCGAAAATGTCGAATTCGATGCCGGGTCTTGGTTCCCCCATATTCAGGGAGTCTTCTACCCGCCCGATCCGTACCAACGGCGACAGGGCTGCTCAGTAAATGGTCTCATTTCCTGTCTCAGTATGCTATATACTATTTAGAAGAACAGCTCTTTTTTTTTTCAAGGTTTTTAGGTCGTTACATGCATGAATGCGTCGCAGATTGGGACCCTGACGTTGATTTTCACCTACGCCACTTCAGCCACAAGGGATCTTGCTCAACATCGGACGTAGGGCGTGGCGCTGATTGGCTGCGCAAGGCTTAGAAATCGAACCGGACAATTCTGTCGTCACCATCAACCTTGGTCATTCATTTCCTGCATCACGGCATCCCCAATCGCACCTTGCATACACACACAATGGACGCCCAGACCTGTCCCATCCGTACGTCGCAACCACGTTTGCGCTTTCAGCTGGGACCAATTGCGCTGACCTCTTCCCCAGCTTCCGCCGCCCCGGCTGCGTCTACCAACGACAGCGCCTCGCGCCCCAAGGTAAACCCGCTCCTCGGCTCTCCTTTTGATGATCTCGTTGGTGGCGCAAGCTGACGCATGCTAACTCCGACGTGTAGCCCTGCTGCGTGTGCAAGGACGAAAAGGCCAAGCGCGACGAGTGCATGCTCTTCTCCACGGCCAAGGACCCCCAGGCCGACTGCCAGTCGCTCGTCCAGCAGTACAAGACGTGCATGCTGGGCTTTGGGTACAAGGTATAATGGGTATTCGAAAACAATCGAAGCGACGGGGAGAAAGAAAAAGAAGCAAAATGCGAGACGATCGAGCTGTGGACAAGCACCATCCGCCCCCTTTGTGCGGATAAGACGATCGACGACAACGAAATGAAGAACAAACGAAAGCATTCATCAGGCCTTGGAAATTGCCACCGGCGCGTGTACAACAACATTTAATACAATTACAGATAGACTTTGCCAGCACTCAATCTCCTCTTCCATTTCTACACACAAAAGCATCGGTGGCTAGCAAAAGCCGAGCACGGAACGCACTGTACCATAGAAACCACATGAAGAACCCCCATTCAAAGGCTCCCTTTTTCATCGCCCACGTCCCCCCTGCCATCCATGATTCAGTCCTGCCCATGCCGCAGCAGCCGCTGCACCTCGCGCTCCTTGCCCTCGTAGACCTCCATCACGCGGTCCTCCACCGCCGCCGCCGCCGCGCCCACGCCCACCACCACCGCCGCCATCTCCTCCTCGATCGCCGCCCGGCGCTGCACCGACCGGGCAATCTCCGACAATATCCGGGCCTGTTCCTGCCTCCTGATTTTGCTTGCTCGTCAGCATAAGCGCAAACCCCCCCCCCCGGGGGGGCAAGATCACACACGGTGCTTTTTACCTGCGTCGTTTCTGCTCCTCCCGTTCCCGCGCGGCGCGGTGCTTGATGCCGTCGAGCTCGACGGTGACCTTGTCGACGACTTGCTGCATCTTGGAGTCTCGCTCCTTTTTAAGCTGTGGGTGTGCCCATTAATGAAAAAAGCAAAGGAAAAGAGAGAAAAAAAAGGATCGGGGGCGGGCTGCCAAGTTACCTGGAAGATGCGCTGCTGGGCTGCGATGGCCGCGGAGCTGCCGTCCGAATCGGCAGCGCTTCTAGATGTAGTACGTTTAGCCATTGGGAAACCAGATTCCAACACAAGGATACCTGGGACTGGCTGTTTTGGTGATATCGCGCGAATTACAGTAGATGCAGATGGCAAACAGATCACCATCGGTGGGCTAAACGTCTGCCAGCTGGCAGCGTCTCGGCCACCCTTGACAGCGCACTTTTGCTTCTCAATCGAGATTCTCTATTATGGTCTTTCTTTTGTTTTCCTACTCCACTGGTCGTTTTATGTACGTCAGAAACACCGTTTTTGGTATTATCATACATCCACCTCCTGCACCTATCTCGTCAGGGCAACGTCGTCTATTCTAAGTATCATCTTCACCGTCTCTGCCGCCAGCTCGATGGCGCTTGTGCTAACCAGAAGTGGCTGCAGAACATTCTCCTTGGAGATGTTGGAGTTGACGCCACCGGACTTGATGCTGACGCCAGCGCTCTTCTCGCCCATCTCGTGGCGATGTCTTAGGTCAGTCACAACCTTGATGCTGTTGAGGCCAGCGTTCTCGGCCAGCGTCGTTGGGATGACTTCCATGGCGTCCGCAAACGCCTTCCAGCAGATGGCCTCAGTGCCAGTCAGGCTGCGGGCTTGCTTGGCTAGCTGTGCGGCAATCTCGATCTCAGGGGCACCACCACCAGCAATCAAGGCCTTCTTCTTGACAAGGCAGCGGATGACACAAAGCGCATCGTGTAAGCTCCTCTCAGCTTCACCCAGGATCAGGGAGTTGGCACCGCGAACAACCACAGATACAGTCTTGCCCGTCGCCTTGGCACCCGTGAACTTGACCATGCGCGCTCCTGCAGACTGGACCTCCTCAACGACGTCAGCGGTCCCGAGCTTATCCTCAGTAAAGTAGTCAATATCCGCAACTGGCTTGCAGCCAGTCGACTTGCAGATGAACTCGACCTCGTCACGCTCGATGTCCTTGATAGCCATGATACCGAGCTTGGCGAGAAAATGGAGTGACAGGTCGTTAACGGCATCTCTCAGGATCGATTTCTGGATGAGAAGCACGTTGCACTTGGCCTTCTTGATCTTTTTGGCAAGGTTGAGCAGATACAGTCGCTCCTCCTTAACAATCTTGTCCATCTGGCGGTAGTCGTTTACCTCGATGGTGTTTTCCATCTGCATCACATAAGTCAGTACTAAGGGCTAACAAGACGGCATTTAATCGCATACATCAGGCTTTGGAGGGCTCAGCTGGAATTGAATGAGACCAATCTTTGCCTTCTCGATTCGGACAGGTCCGCCGGCGTTCTTCAACACGGGCTGGGTAAGGACAAGGCCGTCCACTAACTCGCTGTCTTCGATTGTGCCCCCAACTTTCTTAATAATGCGGATGTTATTAAGGTCGACATTCTCGGCCGTCTTGAGATCGATCGTTTTCGTAACAGCGTTAACAGCCATGGGGCCGAGAAGGTTGGAGTACTGCGAAACAATCTTAGAAGACAAAGACGTGTTGGCAGCCTGCAGCAGCGAAGCAGTGTCGGTCAAGGAAATAGGCTGTGACATGTCGTGAAGGACCTCGACAGCGGCGGCGGCGGCGCGCTGGAAAGACTCGGAAATGACAGAGGGATGGATGCCCTTGGACAAGAGGCGGTCGGCAGCACCAAGCAAGCTGCCGCAGATAACGACGACGGAGGTAGTACCGTCGCCGGCCTCGACATCCTGAGAGCTGGAGAGTTCGACGAGCATCTTTGCGGTAGGGTGAATAACTGACATGCTCTTGAGCATGGTGTTGCCGTCGTTTGTGATGATGGTCTCCCCCTTTCCGCTACGGATCATCTTGTCCATACCGCGGGGACCGAGAGATGTTCGGATGGCATCGGCGACGGCTGTGAGCAGCAGTCAGCATGAATTAATGTCGTCTTGCGTGCGTTGATATGCGCTCGTACCTCTGGCGGCGACAATGTTCGACGAGCGAACAGCCATGGGCTTTTCCTTATCCTACACATTGGTTAGTGGGGGAGCTCTTGGAGCTTGCGGAGGGCGTGAACCGACTTTGAATGTGGCATTTCCGCCCTGGTTGCTGCTTTGAACCTGTGGCGCAGACATTTTCGAGAAATTTCCCAGACCTAGACTCAAAAAAGATCCTGTTGGGAGCGCGGTTGTTGACTGAACGTAGAACCTCTGGTGGGACAGGCAGCATTCAATCGAAATATCCCACCTTGTACCCTACTCCGCCATTCGCAGCAGGGCGCCTGGAAATTTTGGGCTTCGGAGGTGGGGATTATCCATCTTCCGCCGCCTTCCATTTCTACGCTCTGCGCTTGGTGCACGTAATCCCGAAGCGGACTAGCGCGCTTAGGGAAGCAGGTCCAGGCGCTGGAGCTGTCAGGCAACTGAGATTACGGAATGCTTCGGTGCCTCTGTTCCTGCCAGTCCATCACCAAACACTCCAAGTTGCGCCTGTGACGTCGCTGCACCTTTAGTATTGATACCAATCCGCACCGCACCCTGCACCCCGATACTCAACACCGAGCTGTATATCACAAGACTGGCGGCGCGTCTACTGTGCGCGTTCCACCATGGTAAGCAATCTATCGCTTCGCCAGGGAGAGCATGTCGCTGACCGTTTCAGCCCTCTGCCACCGGACAAAACTGGGAGAAGTACCAGAAGAACTTCGCCGATGATGAAGTAGAAGAGAAGAAGATCACACCTCTTAGCGATGAGTACGCGCTCAACCTTTCCGCGACTTAACCGTCGTCTTGCTAATGGCCACCAGGGACATCCAGGTGCTCAAGACCTATGGCGCTGCGCCGTACGGAGCTGCGATCAAGAAGCTCGAGAAACAGATCAAGGAGAAGCAACAAAGCGTCGATGAAAAGATTGGTGTCAAGGTGGGCCTCAACGTCCCAAGGCCGTTACAACTGAAAGCTAATGAGTCTAGGAATCCGATACTGGTCTGGCACCACCACATCTCTGGGACACTGCAGCCGACCGCCAACGAATGCAAGAAGAGCAGCCTTTCCAGGTTGCTAGATGCACGAAGATTATCGCCGACGATCAGGGCGATGAGTCCAAGAGCAAATACGTCATCAATGTGAAGCAGATTGCCAAATTCGTCGTCCAGCTTGGCGACCGAGTTAGTCCGACCGATATTGAAGAGGGTATGCGAGTTGGTGTCGACAGAAACAAGTATCAGATAATGCTTCCACTTCCGCCCAAGATCGATGCCAGCGTCACCATGATGACTGTCGAAGAGAAGCCCGACGTTACATACGGCGATGTCGGTGGATGCAAAGAGCAGGTCGAGAAGCTGAGGGAAGTTGTGGAGATGCCGCTTCTCTCACCGGAGCGTTTCGTCAATCTTGGTATCGACCCTCCCAAGGGAGCTCTGCTATATGGCCCTCCCGGCACCGGAAAGACACTCTGTGCCAGAGCCGTGGCCAACAGAACGGATGCTACCTTCATCCGTGTCATTGGAAGTGAGCTGGTGCAGAAGTATGTCGGCGAGGGTGCCCGCATGGTCAGAGAGTTGTTTGAGATGGCCCGCACGAAGAAGGCCTGCATCATCTTCTTTGACGAAATCGATGCGGTTGGTGGCGCCCGTTTCGACGACGGTGCTGGTGGTGACAATGAAGTCCAAAGAACCATGTTGGAACTGATTACACAACTGGACGGTTTCGACGCCCGAGGCAACATCAAAGTCATGTTCGCTACCAACAGACCTTCGACCCTGGACCCCGCGCTGATGCGTCCCGGCCGTATTGACCGCAAGATTGAGTTCTCGCTGCCGGACCTGGAAGGCCGCGCCAACATTCTGCGTATCCACGCCAAGAGCATGTCCGTCGAGAGAGATATTCGATGGGAACTCATCTCTCGTTTGTGTCCGAACGCCACCGGTGCCGAGCTACGCAGTGTCTGCACGGAAGCTGGCATGTTTGCCATTCGTGCCAGACGAAAGGTGGCGACGGAGAAGGACTTCCTTAGCGCCGTTGACAAGGTCATCAAGGGTAATCTCAAGTTCAACTCAACTGCTACATACATGCAGTACAACTAGACTAGTGTATGAAAATTCCAGTCATCATGTACGATTACAATATGGTCATCAGTGGTTGCCGCGGGATTGTGTCTATTGTTTGGTAGTTTGGGAATCGTCACTACGGAATAGACAGGGCGTTTATCCAAGATCAAGGCCTTCATGGCCCAAGCGTGATGCTATTCCTATTCAGATGGGTATTTGTTTGCTATGTGATTAAACTCATCAGTCCTGTACGTAACTATAAGCCCGCTATGATGATATGCGTAAAAATTAGACATCATCCAAACCCTTGCCACCCAAACGCCGCCACGCAATGTAGTGAATGTTATCCCTGTAAACCAATGTACGTAAGAATGTATGAAAAAAAGCCATTTGAATCCTCAAAGCATCATGTCCTGCGGGGTATCGTCCCCAAACAGACACCCGAGGCAGACGACCTCGCCCTCGGGGCCGTTTTCCACGCAGCAGCGGCTGCAGATCACCGACCGGTGCCCGCAGGCCGCCCAGTCCTGCTGCTCCTTATTCGCGTGCCCTCGCGTCCGCGTCTCCGTCGGCGGTCGCTGACGGTCGCCGTAGGTCGCTGGCGGGTGGTCGTCGTCGTCGTCGGGGGCGTCCTGCATGTTGAAGGAGCGCGAGAGGGCCTCCTGCTCGGACAGCACGTCGACGTCGAGGGGCCCGCCGCCGTGGCACTGGCGGATGCAGACGAAGCAGGTCTGGGCGGCGCAGCCTTCGCAGCGGGCGAACGAGTCGAGGTCGGTGCGCTTGGTCGGGCGGCGATGGCAGATGTGGCAGGGGGCCGCCGCCGCGGTAGCGGCGCCGTCCTTGGCCGCGGCCGATGTCGTCTGCTGCGTCGTTTCCCGATCCTGCTGCGGCTGCGGCGGAGGGTGGCGGCGGAGGGAGGTTGTCAGGTCGTCGTCGTCGTCGTGGGTGAGTCGTGTGCGTTTGGAGACTGGTGCGGCCATTGCCCGCATCGAGAAGGGGCAGCGGGGTTCGCCGGCGTGGTAGACGGATAGGACACCGCGCGTGCTGGTTTCGGCGTCATCGTTGTTGTTGTCGGCGTGGGCCGGGCATCGCCGCTTGTTACGCGCGGGAGGCGGAGAGTCGCTGCCACCGACGAAGGGCATGATGGCACTGCATCAGTCCTGGTGGAAGGCAGGGGGGCTGGCTACTTGCGAGGCCCGGCAAGATGAGTGTAGGTCGTGTAGAACAGAGTAGGGATGTAATAATAGCTATGTTCTGGTACGGGGGGAGGGCGTATCTGACACTGGCCCGCTGCTGTGTGTTTGCCTGGTTGCAACAGTTTGGGACGACGAGTTTGATGGTGGTGACCTCTCTAGTGGAGGCAGGGACGATTAGTAACAATGGTACAGTGAAGTACAAAACGGGAGTGGCTGAGGAACCAGGCCCAAGTGTCCATTTGTTGTCTGTTTTTTTCAAGCAGCATTATAATAATAAGTTCCGCCGGGGAACTTGATCCGGGCATTTTTGCGTGCTCTTCTTGATGCGTCCTCTTTATCACAAAAGATTGCCATTGATAAAGTTGTCCATACCGTCGCGTTTAGAGTAGTTGACTATTTAGTAACGAGAATGGCAAGTTTGATTGTCGCAGCGTTGTTACAAGGCATACCGGCCAAAAGAAAGAGCAACTTCACTCTCGACAATATACCGAACAATAAAAAAGAGCTGCCATGCTGGGAGCTCCAAGATATAACTAATACGTGCTGTTTATTATCTCCCAGATCCCCTACCTGGTACTTGTCTCAGTCGCTACCCTATACCGCCCTAGTCGACGTTGCCAATTTTCTTAGTTGTTGCAAACATCTAACCCAGTGATGGGTGGAATCAAGTAATTTGCTCAATCGCACCTTTTTCTTCTTCTTCCTACCAAGGGTTGGATTGCTCGTCCGCATTGCCAACCCTACTAAGCCGACAGGATCGAAGATGTAATAAGCCCAACCCAGTTCGCTCTATTAGACGTGTCGAGCCGAGCTTCTTATATAGCTTGTGACCTGATGACTCTACCGGTCTTTGTTCCTGAGACAGGTTGCGACATGGCAAAGCGTACACTGTTTTCAGTTACGCCACTGTTTGGTGGTGCGTCGTACACGCAGGGCGTCTTATTGATGACAAAAGGAGCCAACGGGTGAATGCTCCGGGGGTTTGAGGTATGCCCAATGGCCGCTCAGAACTGTTGCAGAGCACGCTAATACCTTTCTTGTTTACTCCTGGATGGCATTCCTCGCAATTGTTCTGTGACTGCGTGTGGTGTCCATGCGGACGGTGCCATTATCCGTGATGGAGAGATAGACAAGGGCCAACACGGGCCACTGGGCTGGACCCAGGGCAGTGGGGACTGCTACGTCGATGCAGTGATCGCTACAGGCCCGAGTGGCAATCATACGTCTTACGACCATAAGACGATGGTCGGTGATTTCTCGGGCCGTGGTAGGGACCACGACCTTCCCACTACAGATGAAAACGGTGTTGTATCTTTGGTCTACCGGCAGGCGAGTAGACTTTGTGTTGGCTGCTCTGAAATCGACTGGCCTGTGGAAGCATAGATGAGCAAAGATCCGCCCAGCGCGGCTGTCGAAACTACCTCGGCCGGGACGGATGCAAGGGCGTTCAAGGCGGCAAAGCTTGTTCAAAACGTTCCTGGGGATGGCGTTCCTGGGGGTGGCGTTCCCAGCGTGACGAACATGAACTTTGCTGCCAAGGTGAAAATGCCCGAGGGCACTGTATCTGAGGGAGAGGTTGCTGGTCTGGAAATTGTCTGCCTTTTTCGGCTTCGAAACACCGCAACCGGTGGTCCTTATACGGCGGGGCGGCTTTGAGTGACGGCGCGCGCAAGCGAGCCGTTGATAAATGCCGTTTACAGAGGCGGCGGACTGGAGTTGGAATAGTCAGTAGAGAAGTGACCGGTACATGGTGGGGTGGTGTCAGCACGCAACCTGATGTATAGATCATGAGCATCGTATTCACCAAGATATCATGGACCTGTTTTTGGATCTTGGGAGTCCGTCTCCCTTTCCTCCAGCCGTGGCTCTCCTCGAAAGACCCCAGCACAAATGTGACACACGGTAAGCTCGCAATTGAGCTGGTGCGACGTTTGTCACCCTCAATCGGATACTATGTGATTGATAGCATTGAAAACCACACATTTTCTCGTTTGTGGCATCATTGGCAACAAAGTGTGATGCGGCTGCGGAATGTTTGCGGGGATGGGTGGTTTCGAATAGCGCTGCTGAGCTCTGCAGGGACAGAAATACTAAGCATACTGTGCATTCCCTAATTAGCACTGTAACATCCACTGCCTCCACTGCACGCGGCACAGTGCTAACCGTCGCCACGCCTTCCCCATACAATCTCAACAGTTTGCCGCCAGCCTCCGCCGACTCAGATCCTACACACCTCAGCTCCAAACAGCTTCACTCCCAGCGCAGGCCGCGCCATTGCTGTCTTGCTCGACCGGCGCGCATTATACAAGTTCGTTTTCCATCTTTTCACTTCTCATTATCCTCATAAGCTCGTCCCATCATCTTGATTCATCTCCTGCCCTTGGCCCGTATCTTCCCATCTCGTTAGGAGCGTTGCTGCCGCCAACTGCGCGTTGCATTCAACCACCCCCCCTCCACACGATCCTTAGCGGCGCTCTTTCGCTGACACAAATTATCCCTTCTTTCTGACTTTCTGCCTTCCGGCAGCGCTGCCTACCCAGCAATTCCGTATCTACTAGTCTAACCATGCCGCTCCAGTCACTCAATAGGCCTCCACAATTCGATTCGACCTCGACTGCGAACCATTCCCTGAGATCGAGACGATAACCGGTACCCGTTTATCATCATTGTGGATTTGTATATAGCGACGCAAGCCTGAAGCAACCAGCACTTGCGCTGCACAATGGACTCGTACTCTTCTTACAGAGATACACGGGACCCCGGCCGTTCTCCGAATATGGAACGTGTCCCTCGCGCCCGCGACGATTCTCGAGCCAGAGATGATCGCTCCGATGGGTTCTATCGCAATAGATCACCTGGTAAGGTCGTCTGCGGTCCTGGAAGCTGGACCAACGCGCTGACTTTTTTCACCAGGCAACGATCGTCGCGACCGCCGTCGCTCGCGTTCTCCTGTTGATAGATATGAACCTCGTTCTCGCAGAGACGACCGCGATAGAGATGACAGAAGACGTGGCGCCTCCCCCCCTTCAAATATCGACCGTTATGTTCCCAACATGGACAGTGGCCCGGCTGGAACTCTTGTTAACCCCATGCCGAATCCTGGCCAGATTCCGTTTCAAGTGGGATTCTCCTTCTTCAGCGAATGGTGGCGCATGAATGAAAAGGTCAAAGATGACAAAGAACGCGCCCGTACTGGTCGTCGCCGCGAGCCAGAAAGGCCGCGAGGTGCTCGCGAATCGCAAGAAGAGCGAGAGAAGGAAAAGGCACAAATACAAGCTGCTTACGACTCATACAAGGAGGAACTCCAGGCTAAGATGGCCCGCACCTTTGTCAGTGAGCATAAAAAGGAGCAATGGTTCAAAGAACGATACGTGCCCGAGGTTCGAGATACATTCAGAGGCAAGCTCAATGAGATCAGACGTGGTGCCTACAGCCAATGGGAACAGGACTTGGAGTCTGGCACTTTTGACGAATTCTCCCTAGAGGGTATCCCCAAAAGTGAGAGCAATGGCACGGGCGGCGTCATCGAGAAGGAGGAAGGCGAGGCCACCGCTGCCAATGAGATTCTTGGTGTCAGCGATCTTGTTCCAACCAATGGCGCGGATATTCGCGACGAGAACCAATTCCAGCCAACGCTCCTCATTAAGACAATTGCGCCTCACGTCAGTCGTCAAAACTTGGAGGAGTTCTGTAAGGAGCACCTTGGAGAGGAAGAAGGTGGTTTTAAGTGGCTGTCGCTATCAGACCCTAACCCAAGCAAGAGGTATCACAGAATTGGTTGGGTAATGCTTCACCCATCTTCTGAGTCTGCAATGCCAGTTGATCGGGCCGATCCTAAAGATGGCGACGACGGTGAGGCTGCCGCTACGCCCCCCCCAGCCTCTACAGCTGAGAAGGCATTGGAGGCTGTCAACGGCAAGACGGTAAAGGATGAGGCAAGAGGCGACTTTGTATGCCATGTCGGTGTACATAACCCGCCCAACAACCCAAGGAAGAAGGCTCTCTGGGATCTGTTCTCTGCACCCGAGCGCATTGACAAGGATCTTCTGCTGGTGCAGAGGCTTGTGAACAAGTACGAGGAGGATTTCGGCTCTGACTTCCAAGCCATTATCAAAGTTGAAGAGAAGGTCGAGAGCCTTCGGGTTTCCGGTCAGTTGAAGCCTGCAATTCCTCCTGCACCCCGTAAGAAGTCAACGACAAAGGAGGTGTCTATGGATGAAGCGATGGATGGCGAGGAGGAGGAAGGCGCCGCACCTGAAGAGGATGTCCATGATGGTGCCGTAGACGAAGACGAGGTAGATGATGACGATATGCTGGTCAAGAAGAAGCAGCTTGATCTCCTCATCGAATACTTGCGACGCGTCTTTAACTTTTGCTTCTTCTGCGTATTCGAGAGCGACTCGATTCATGAGCTCACACGCAAGTGCCCTGGTGGCCATTTGCGCCGCCCTCGCAGCACACTCTCGAGCTCGGCGAGAGAGGTTGCAAAAGCTAGTGCTGACGGCAGCCCTTTCCCCGAGAAGAAGCGAGCCGAAGGCGATGAGGACCTGGATATGGATGCCGCTGAAAACGAAAAGAAGTTTCGGAATACGTCGAGCAAAACTGAGCAGCAGTTCATGCGAGCTTTCAACTGGGTGAGGACGTTTGAGGACAAACTTCAACAAATCCTTGAGCCACAATCTGCGGATATCCGAAAGTTAGGAGGACGACCAGTGGAAGAGGCTATTGAGGCTGAGCTCATGAAACATGTGAAGCAGGAAGATGAGCACAAGTGGCGATGCAAAGTCCCTGAATGTAGCAAGCTGTTTAAAGAGGAGCATTTCTGGAAGAAGCACGTTGAGAAGCGGCATACCGAATGGTTTGATGGGCTGAAGCAGGAGTTTGAACTGATCAACTCTTATGTTCTCGACCCAGCACACATTGCGCCGTCTCGTACTGACGCGAACTCGAATGGGCATTTTCCCCAGCCCAGCGGCAACTCTGCAGCGGGTACACCTCGCGGGTTCAGCTTGCAGAGTTTCTCGTCCAACCCGATGATGGCGCCAGGCTTCCCGGCGAACGGCGCTCCCCACGGCTTCCCAGGTATGCCAGGCGGTGGGTGGAACGGAATGGACCATGATCGGTCTGGTGGACCTATCCGGCGCGGAGGCATGTCTCAAAGGGGCCAGTACCGCACGGGACCGTATGATCGCCGTGGCGGCCGTTATGACGGCGGCCGACCCCGAATGGGCGGCTCACGCTGGGGCGACGGTGCGGGTGCGGGTGCTGGGGGACCACGCGAGGCTGTTCAAGGACGAAGCTTGAAGAGCTATGAGGATCTTGACCAAGTCTCTGGAAATGGTGGTGGTGAATTGAACTATTGAAGGCCTCTGAGTGTGAGTTGGATTTGAGTGCAGCACCACCAAAATCTATTGTTGTTCGTGGGGGGCGTTTTGTGTCTTACCGGGAGTGCGAATCGTTTGGATCCGAGTTTTCAAGTTGACAGGACACGATGAGCCATGTACTTTTAACCAGTCTCTACAAAAATTACCGGAAAATCTTGCTACTTGATTTTATCATTGGATCAACCAGGCAACTGTTGTGATAACCTACTATGTACCTCTGCCCATTTATTTGAGTGCGTTGCATAATTAATTAATCGACACAGGCGCCGGTCCAATCATGGCGTCTGACAACGCTAGCGCCAGCCACTACCAACCCCACGCCTCCAGACATTTTTTTTTCCATCAGCGACATCTCATGCTCTGCTCTCGGATAGCGATCCCATCAATCCTGCGACTGAATTGCAGATAACCCGCCAAGATGGGGATGCTTCAAGAAAATAAGAGGTATGTATCGGTTACCCCCCTCCTGTCGGTTCATTTCTGACTTGACTGGCCCCGCGCAGTCGCAAGAAAATCTCCAACGACCCGAATAACACGAAATGGACCCGCGACACCACCACCTTTGGTCAAAAAATCCTGCGGTCGCAGGGCTGGCAGCCGGGCCAGTTCCTCGGCGCCCAGGATGCGCCGCATGCGGCCCTCCATTCCGCCGCGAGCGCTTCGTACATTCGCGTGGTGCTCAAGGACGACATGAAGGGCCTGGGCTTCGACCGGGCCAAGGAGGACGAGGTGACGGGCCTCGACGTCTTCTCCGACGTGCTGAGCCGCCTCAACGGCAAGTCCGAGTCGGCGGTGCAAGAGGACCGGGACGCGCGCCTGGCCTTCAAGACGAACCGTTACGTGGAGATGCGCTGGGGCCCGATGCGCTTCGTGCGCGGCGGCCTGCTCGTCGGCGATAAGCTGGAGGAAGAAGAGGCGGTGGTGGAGGAGGAGGAGGAGGAGGTCGAGAGTGCGGGGGACGGCAGTAGCGGTGCTGAGGTGGAGAGGGAGAAGAGGGAGAAGAAGAAGAAGAAGAAGAAGAGCAAGAAGCGCAAGGCGGAGGAGGAGGAGGCGGACGGGCGGCGGGAGGACAGCGAGGCGGCAGCGGGGAAGAAGGAGAAGAAGCGACGTCGAAAGGATGGCCATGAGGACGGCGAGGAGGAGAAGAAGGAGAAGAAGCGCAGAAAGGAGGACAAGGACAAGACGAAGAAGAAGAAGAAGTCGAAACGGTCATCGAAAGCAAAGGACGGATCTGACGGCTCGGAGGAGGAAAACGACGAGACTAGTGCGGAGAGAGCGGCCAGGAAGAAGGCGAAGAAGGAAAAGAAAAAGGAGAGGCGCGAGAAGAAGGAGGAAAAGAAGCGCCGCAAGGCCGCCAAGGCCGCCGACAACAGCGCCAGCAGCAGCAGTAGCAGCGACGACTCGGACACGGACCCGGACCCGGACCCGGACGCCAGCGGACGCGGCCGCAGCGCAACGGTCACGCCGGCCGCGACGTCGGGCGCCGCGACGCCCCTGGGCAACCGCAACTTTGTGCGGTCGCGGTACATTGCGCAGAAGCGGCAGGCGGTGATGGACGCCACGGCGCTGAAGCAAATCTTCATGGTCAAGGCGTGATGCTTTGGTGCGATTCGTGAATCTTCTTCCAGGCGTTTTTCTTTTCTGGCGGGCGAGGGTCAGTAAATACATTATGTCGGCGCTGGTGTTTCTTTTTTTTCCTTTTCTTCTTCTCGATCCTCTCGCGGTAGAAACAGCGTTGCATTGAATTGGGCTTGGATAGATAGAGCTGTATACATCCACATAGAAATTTCCAACATTTGATTCGGATTTTTGCCCATCCTGACATGACAGTCCTTTAGATCTAGACTCATCATTGGTGACATCTGTTCTCTTCGCCTCATGTGATTTCTAGTCATCATCTCTTGAGAAAATTGTTTGCATTTCCAGATTTTTTTGTATTATTCGTAACACGAGGTCCCTTTCTTTTCTTTCATCCTTTTTATTCCATGACTTCCCCTCCCCATCTCTACTCCTTGTCTAGTCTGACAGCCGGGTTCCGCTCGATAAAGTTGAGGTCGACCTTGTGGCCGAGCAGCTCGCGAATGTTGGAGATCTTGTACTTGATCATGGTCGGGCGCTCGAGGCTGAGGCCCCAGCCGAAGACGCGCATGTCCTTGGGCAGGCCCATGGCCTCAAGCATCTCCGGGCGGAACATGCCCGAGTTGCCAATCTCGACGAGCTTGCCGAGGCCCTTGTGGTAGCTGAAGATCTCCATGCTGGGCTCGGTGTAGGGGTTGTATGCGGGCTTGAACTTGAGGTCGGTGATGCCCATCTTGCCAAAGAAGACCTCCATAAATTCCATCAGGCCGCCGAGGGTCAGGCCGTAGTCGGCGATGACGCCCTCGACCTGGTGGAACTCGGCGAGATGGGTGGCGTCGACCGTCTCGTTGCGGAAGACGCGGTCGATGGAGAAGTAGCGCGCGGGCGGTGGGCGGCCGTCGGGTCCGCGCTGCGAGGCGAGCTTGTGCAGGAGCGCGGCCGAGATGGATGTGGTGTGTGTACGTAGAACAAGGCGGAGCGACTCTTCGGCGGCCCAGGGATACCGGTAGCCGATGGAGCCGTACTTGCCGTCCTGATGCACCTCGCGGACGTTGTTCCAGTAAGCCTCGGTGTCTTGGCCGGGCTCCTGGGGCCGGGGCCGGTCGGCAACCTTGGGGTCCGAGATATAGAAGGTGTCTTGCAAGTCGCGGGCGGGATGCTGCTGGGGGACGAAGAGGGCGTCAAAATTCCAGAAGCCCGTCTCGACAAACTTGTTTGCGGGCATCTCCTCGAAGCCCATCTCGAAGAAGATTTGACGGAACTCTTGGCGGACCTTGTTAAGGGGGTGCAGGGCACCAGCATTTTGGTCTGCGCCAAGGGCCTTGAAGTTGTAGGGCTTGAAGTTGGCCGTCTTCCAGGCGCCCGAGGTGATCATTTCTGATGTCAGGTCGGTCTCCTCCTTTTGAATCTCGAGGGCGAATTTGGGTCCCTTTTCGACCTTGAAGCTGATAATCTTCTGCATCTTGATGAGTTTGCGTTTCTTGAGGTCGGTGAGGGTCTTGGCATCGCCGGTTCTGGTCTCTTTGATCTTTTGGAGCTGTGCTTGAGTAACGTCTTGGATCGAGTCGGCCTGATGTGGTGGGGTTTCCATGAGTCTGAATTCCTGGTCAAATGCATGCTGGCAAAAGGCGACTCACAGTAGCAATGAGCTTTCCGTCCTTGTTCTTCGCAATCCACTTTTCCCTAAAGGCTTTACCCTGGCCCAGCTTGGTGACGTTCTTGTCGCCAATGGCGGCCTCGAGTTCCTGGACAGAGAGGCCGTCCATGGCATTGCGCAGGGCCTCGAAGACGCGGGCTTCGTGGCTGCCATGCTCGGCAATTTGTTGGGCCTCGGGCTCGAGGAGAGCCTCCTCGCGCTCAATGGTCTCGTAGGTGATCATGGAGCGAGAGCCAAGCCTGTCGAGCGCGGCCTTGACATCCTGCGATGCTAGCGCGGGGAAGGCCTCGGCGGTCAAAATCGGGCTTTGCGTAGACAGTGCCAACAGGATCTGCGTGGCGAGGTCGCCGGAGGTCGCCATGCTGTCGTGAGCCGTCGTGCGGTGTAGTATTGCGTACGTCGGTGCAGTCGTTATAAGGCTGGTTGCTGGGGCTGGTGGTGATGTTGAGCCAGCTTGTAGAAAATGTTCTGAGTCACCTTGGCAAAATGGTGGGCTAGCCAAAACGCATGCCACCAAGTCCCTCCTGGCAGCCCACCTTACATACAGGTAGTAACTCCTAACTCTCCTCCCACCAAACAAATTGGCGGGGTCGACGGTGCACTGAAGCGCCGGAGCACTGAAGCGGCCGGAATTAGTGTTGATCCAGTGCGGCGCTGTCCAGCACATGTTGGGACGCCAAATCGGATTGCATCTGCCGGAAACACCAAGTCATTGAATTTAAATTTAAATTTAGATTTAAATCTATTTCGCTAGTATTATCATGGCATGTACTTTATTTATTTGAACTTTCTAAGCCCGTTTTTTTCCGTCTTTGTGTGCTCTCCTATCCGTTTGTTCACGTCATCTGCAGAGTCCCATCTAAAACCAACTAAATCGGCCCTGCTTGCACGCACCTTGTGGCCAGCCGACCACTGACCACACTGACCACTGACTGCTTCTGTAATAAACTGAAGCTCAAGCTTCCACCGCCACGCTGGCTATCGCCGCAGCTTTCAACTCCAACAAGGCCCGTCCCATCTACCATCGCCCGCTTTCTATGGAAGAAGCTTACACCATCTACCGGCTTTGATCCCCCCCCAACATATACCGAACGCGATCGCATCCCTGCCCAAATGAATACTCGTTACTATGAACGATGATGCGTCGCCCAGCTCTTCGGCGCGAGATGAGCTCTGGGACGATGACGACGACGTCAGCGCTGAGGCTGAGGCGCAATTGCAAACCCACGACAGGCCTGCGCTACAACCTCGGCCTCGCGCACAATCTGAACCGTCGCAGAGACGGTCGCATCCGAAGAAAGACATGAAGAAGCACTGCCCTGGGCTCAGGAAGAAGCTAGCCTTCCTCACCCATCTCCTAAAGACGCTGGACCTTGTCGTCTTTGCCGAGCTGAGTGCACTATATTATATGGAGTATGTACAGCCTTGCGCTGCTTGCCAATGGGAACTCCAAGCTGACAAGGTCTTTCCAGATGCTCCATGTTTCGATTTCTCCTGCGAGCCTTTGGCCAACACTTCCACCTCAGTCCGAAAGATGAGACGTTCCCAGTCGTGATGCCCGCATCCCGCGTGCAGCTCATATTCGTCATGACGCCCAATATCATATGCATCCTTTTGCATCTCTTCACCTCGCTGCCAGTCGGACGAGAAGACCAACGCGGGTATCAGCACGGTGGTCTCGTTATTGACTTCATCGGACAGAAGCCATCCCCGTCCAGAGCATATTACGTGCTGGCAGATGTCCTGATATTAGTTTTGCAGTGCGTCATGTTGACGGTCCATGCCGAACGAGAACAAATGCGCGTCACCCTACAGACATTCCGCCCCCTGGCCGCCGATCTCGCCCAGCAAGCTATCGCTGGCCGCACCTTGCGAGAGTTGGATGAGGAGGAGCGGGGCGTTTCCGCCATGATGGAAGAGGAAGCGGGAGACGAGGCCGTCGACGTTGAGATGAGGCTCCTGAATCAAGGTGCCGATAGCACGACCGAGGAGGCTGGCCCCAGCAACAGCAACGGAGCTAATGATAGCGACAGCACAACGCACTTATCCAACGTCATGGACTCTGGTAACGGCATACTGGGACCTTATCATGTCATTCAGTCTTATCGTGCGCTTCCCAGGTTGCGTGACACGGCCCTAGCTGGGGACAGAACAGTGTTACCTTCGTTGACGAGCATGAGCTTCAATGCAACCTTGGCAGCGCTTCGAGCGAATAGTCAACGACGAACCAATATCTGAGTCAACTATACCCCTGTAACTTTATAGAACATGTATAGAACGAGCGATCTTTTCTTCCTCTTTGGATTTGGGCACTAGGGATAATACAGCTACAATGAACACAACGCTAATTGAATTTCGAATACAAGATGACGTCTAATATCTATGCTATTTTCCGCCCAACATTGCCTACCCCGCTGCCCTTTACGCTTACAATGATGTCGTCCGATTCATCCTCCGTCACATCACGTAGACCCCAGCTGCTGGCGCCAAACGTCTTCAGATCTCGTGCCAACGTGACCATATCTTCTGTCCCAAGTACCCTTCTGCCGATTCGTATACGGCCAACATCCTCAGAGCCCATCGCCATAAGTATCATCATGCTGCTTGCTGTGCTCTGCGCCACGCATCCGCCCTGCGAAATGGCCTCCAGCAACTGATATGCGCACTGCTTGCCAATCTCCTCAGGCACCTGGCCACCAGAAGGCGGCACCACGACATCAGCCGAGTAAATCACGCCCACCGAGTTGGACTCGGCCACCAGGCTCAAGCCGTAGCCGATGCCCAGCCGGCGCTTGCTGCCGGACTTGTCGCCGGTCGGCACCAGCGGCGCCTGGTCGTACTGCGCCGCGACGTGGATGTCGCTGACCAGGGGGTTGAGCACCTCTCGCGCCGAGTGAATCATGCGGCCGTTGTTCGACGCCGACACGCCGGTGCTGTAGGCGACGCCGCGGATCCGCTTGACCCGGCCGGGGTTGCGGTTCAGGTGCAGCGTCTTCGGGAGGCGGACCTGGCTCGCGAAGCGCAGCTCGACGACGCCGCCGCCGCCCTTGCCGCCGGGGCCGGCGCAGGACCGCTGCAGCACCCGCAGCTCGATGCGCGCGGGCGGGATGCCGAAGAGGCCGAAGAGGGGCAGGATGGCGGTGCGGAAGGTGTCGACGGACACGTCGCCCGTCTCGGTGGCGGAGGTGATGACGCCCGCGCCGGAGAAGCGCACGTTCATGTGCGCCTTGGAGAAGGGCGCGAGGAGGCAGAGCGGGAGGAGGAAGTAGGTGATGCCGCGGGTGACGGTCGGCGGTAGGCTGTGCTCGATGATGTCGCCTTCCGAGGCGCCCTGCCCGGCGATCGTGCCGGTTATGAGGCCGGGGTGGTAGGTAATGGTGGTACCTGTGTATGAGATTTGCATGGAGCTGCCATTGGTGACGGCCTCGAGCAGTCGCAAGAAGGAGATTTCGTGGTGCGCTAGACCCGGATTCGTGGGCGACGAGCTTCGGATTTTCGATATGTGGACGGGACGGCCTGTCAGTGTCGAGAGAACTAATCTTCTTGTAAAGGAGCGGTGTCCCGTAAACCGCAAGAAGTCTGGCGCCGAGTCAGCCATCTTGTTGTGAGTATGTGATTGTATCGTAGCGCAAATATTTGCAGAGAAGCCGACCTCCAGAGAGAGTTGGTGCTTGCGGTAAGAAAAAAATAAAATTCTGCCAGTCCTGTTCCGCCGCCTCCACAAAAGAGGAAGGCGGTGGACAGGACATGGACAAAGAACTCCAACAATTTAAATCATCCTGGTAAGATAAGAAGAAGAATAAAATTGTCCAAAAGGCTTTATAAATCAATCCTTTATGTACTCCTTTTTCTAAGCCCATGGATATGCCATAGTGCTGCTGTGTGCGCGAAATGCTGCCGTGGGAATTCTATCGATAACGATTTTGTAGTGGCGCCTTGCCGATAACCAACTTGGTTGGCAGAATACCTGTATCCTGTCAAACAGGGGAAGCTGGACAAACGACAAACATCCGAGGATGCCTGGCAGACCGCTCCTGCTGGACTTGCGCGGTCCAGGGAAATCCATATGCAGGGCCTGTTTGTTAGGTCTCTGGAAAAAGCCAGCGCAACCATGGACTGCAGCTTACAGCACTGCTGCAACTCGTCGACGACCACCGCGCGCCCAGGCTAGGAGACCAACTCCTTTACCTCAGCGCGTAGCAGGGCGCGATATCGAGGGCGCCGCGATGGAGGAATACATTGCAGCGGCAAAAAATGCGAACACAGTCAGCGGCAGTATACCCGAATCGGACGAGTCAATCCGATTCTTTGAGCAGAGCGGCCAGTCACGCCGGCAGCTCCCCGATGAGACGGCTTTTCAGAAATCAATAGACGCATTCGATGCAAGCGACCTGAAAGGAGCACTCGAAGATATGAAGAACACAATCAAGGGAGTAGACGAGAAGAAGGCCTTCAGCGAAGTCCTGGGTCAGCTCGAGAACGTGTTGGGCCAGATCGAAGGCGGAAAGGATCTGGAAAGGTTCTCAGACCAGATGGATGAATTCTCGAAGTCTATCGACCGCGATATTGAAGAAGCGACCGCCGACTTGCCGAAGGACGTGCTTAATACATTAAATTTCGATCTACCTGAGTTGTCTGAAAATCTCCCGCTCCCAATCCGGGGCATGAAGAGCTCTATCCCACAAGTTGTGGAAGGACCGTGGACGCTCAGTCAGCGTCGCAAGATTTACCGTCTCAATAAGGCTATTTCAGGAGTCTACAAACGCATGCAGGAGGAGCGCGGGCCAACAAGAAGGGGGATTGTGGCGATATACAAAACGTACCATGCCGCCAGGCTCACTCTAGCTCACAGCTGGAGCCATGTGCCACTCGAAGTATGGGACTTCCTCTGGAAAGTCTTTTCTCTTGATGAGACCGTCAATATGCACCGGCTCGCACACATTTCGATGCTTGCCAGGGACATGACCGAGGCCAAGGTCCCATTAAGTCCACCGCAGCAGCTCCTCGCCATCGAAGCAATGTTTGTTGAAGGCTGGGAGGACAGAGCCGCGGACAATTGGAAGAGATGCATAGGAACCCTTGGCCAGGAGCGTGCCGAGACATACAAAGACTTTTGGGAACTCGGAGTGCGGATGCACTGCCGGTCTGAGAACTTGGAGCAGGCCCGGCGAGCCGCGCGTAAGCTCATCGACAAGCGGATGGACGCTCGCATCCTGCTGCCGCTCATCGGATCGTTGTCAGAGCAAAAGACGGAAGAGAGTCGTCGGGAAGCGTGGGATACCTACCGAGAAATGCGAGACTTGCTAGGAAAGTCGATGAAGCTCACTGACTACGACAAGGTTGTGGCCTGCTTCCTGACAACGGGCCAAACTGAAAACGCGCTATACGCATTTGTCGACATGATGAGCGATGGCCGGATCGACCTGACGGTACAAAAGTATATGCCGTCGGTAGTGGCCAACAAATTCTTTGTTGGCAAGTGGCTGAAGCGCCTGATTGGTGCCGGCGATCTGGATGGCGCGCACAGCGTGGTCGAGTTCATGCGCACAAAGGGCGTCGAGGCGTCACCCATCCAGATCAACGGCTTGATTGGCGCCTGGCAGCGCTCTGGTGGCGCCCAGGACCTGGAACGCTCCGAGCAGGTGGCGTGGGAGATGATCCAGAACCGCATCGACTTTGTGAGAGCGCGCAAGACTGCGTCTGCAAGGGATTTGAGGAAGACCGCTGCGGTGGCAACTGCGGTGCGCGCACCGTTACCGCGCGCCACACTCGAGACATTTTGCATCCTCGCCGAAAACTACCGTCTCCGGGGGCGGCACGACCAGCTGGCCACGCTGTGGGATGCCAGCCGTGACGCGGAAATCTGCCCAGACGCTTTCATGATGAACCAGCTCCTCGAGGCGCACATTCAGGCGGGCCAGCACAGGGAGGCGCTCGCGCTCTACGGGCAGCTCGTCGCGGAGGGCGGCGGCGTGCGGCCAGACCCGTACACCTTTAGCGCGCTGTGGAAGACGCTCGCGGTCAACCGGCTGCACGTCGTGCCGCCCGACATGGCGGATGAGGCAATCGCGGCGATGCGGCAGCTGTTTGCGGAGACGGTCGCTCACCGCGCCGTGTTCCGCGGCGGCAGCGATGGCGCAGCGGCCATGGACGGGCAGTTGGTGCGCAAGATCCTGCACACGTTCCGCCGCGCCAGAGACCCCGCGGGCTTCATCGTCGCACTGGCCGCGCTCCGGGACGTCTTTGGCTTCGCCGCGCCCGCCGAGCCGCTCGTCCTCGAGCTCGTCCTCGGCACCGCCCGGCTCGCGCTGGACACGTCCGCGGGCCGCCGCAAGCTGCTGCAGGCGAAGCGCGAGCTCGATCGTGAGCTGCTCGCCGTCGGCGGGGGTGCTGCCGACGACGAAGATGGCGAGGGTCGCGGTCGCGCGCTGGCGGCGCATCTGGAGCGCCTCGGATTGGCGCAGCTCGGCGGCGCGGAGGCGGCGAGGGAGCCGCTGGCCGTGGCGGCGAGGGACATGGGTGTGGACGAGCTGCTGAGGCCCGGGATGGTTGCCGGTGGTTGGGCTTAGGGCGATGTGTATCAATATCCTGTACTTTTCAGCCGTTTTGCAATGCAGCTTGTAGTTTGTATAGTAGACTCCCGATGGAGCATGTACCATATCATTCATATACTACACACATTTTCCACTTGAACTGAGAAACCCCCAGCCTTGTCACGATTTTTACTCTTCAGGTAATCAGGTAATAATAGAAGTTACTATTGATAGTGCTGATGTTTGCATGATTTTTTGTATCCAGCTATTTATGTTCCTGGCAACGTCCCAGCAACCCTAAACGGGAGAGGAAATGAAACAAACAATAGGATATCGTCGTCCCTTTTTGCTTTCCTCGGTGGAAAGGACGAGGGTTTTCAACTCCGGCGCTATGCAAAAAGAAGGCAGAAAAAAAAACCAAGATCCCAGAAATCATAGAAGAAGAACCCCTAAAAAAACACATATCCTGAGCCTCTCTCACGATAGGTCCATGGCGTCTCCATGGCCCGAGACGTCGCGCATCTCGCTGCCCACCGAGCTCAGACCGGAGCTGCTGCTGCCGCCCGACGACCCGGGCCGCCTCCCGCCGTCGCCGCCGTTGACGCCGTTGCCGTAGTCGTGCTCCGCGCGGCAGCGCATCAAGTCCGGGCTGCGCAGCGCGATCCACTCGTCAATCGTGGTGACCGGCCCGCCTTCCACCAGCACCTGCGAGCCCTCACCAGGCCTCCCCAGGATGGTGTCCTGAAACTTGGCGTCGCCGGCCGCCTGGTTGTGCTTCTTCTTGAGTGCTAGGAAGAAGAAAGTCAGCTTTCTTGCATTATCACAGTGCAGGAAAAAAAAAACGTACCGGACAGGTAGTCGGTCGCGTCAGAGTCGCCGTCGGCGTTGCCAAACTCCATCAGCGCCTTCATGCGCTGGCCGGCGAACCAGGCGACAAACTCGTCGACGCCGCGCGTGTCCTCGGCGTCGAGCCAGAGCTCCGCGGCGGGCGTGCGCTGCGCGCCGAGGGCGCCCACGTCCTGCAGCGCGAGCCGCACGTCCGTCAGCGAAAAGTCGTCGGGCTGCGCGGGGGCGGGGGAGGAGGAGGAGGCGGGGGAGGAGGCGTCGGTGCCGGCGGATTCGCGGTGGTTGCTGGCGGCGTGCGCGGCCGTGTGCTGGCACAGGAGGAGCAGGTAGCGCGCGGCGAGGTCGGTCAGGGCGTCGAGGACGGCGGGCCGCGTCGCGTGGTAGCCGGTGGCGCGCAGGACCTGCAGGATCGCGGGCCGCAGCAGCGCGTGGAAGAAGGCCGGCGGTGTCGCCATGGGGGAGGGGAAGCGGTGGTGGTGTTTGTGGGCGTGCGTGCTTCTTGGACAAGGCGGTTTTGTCAACGTCGTCGTCGTCGTTGGTGAGAATGGGAAGACGAGGTAGCTCGCTGTGCTGTGATGTCGCGGGCAGGGAGGGGCTCGATCGCTAAGAGGGATATTTGGGGGTCGTCATGAATCATATCATACAGCTCCCAGCAGCCAAAACGTGTCGAGAGCAACCTGCAGCGTCGTCGATGGTTGGAGTACCTCGTTGTGCACTATGAGGAAAGCTCAAATCCACAAGTCGGCTTCCAGCAACAGAAATGGTACAGTGCCAATAACATATTATTCGCACTTCGCACGGTGCACTTACACCTGCAGGCCATCAAGCCACATCGATGAGTTTCCAGGGGATTTTATTGTCGATACGAATACGTGGCGCATCATTGCAGATAGATGGTATTTACTTTTATATATATTCCTCCCTTCCAGACCTTACGACGATACGCCGCTATACTTGTTGATCCAGTCCAAGACCTCTCTATGCCAGACCAGAGAGTTCTCCGGTTTCAGCACCCACTGTTTCGCCATTAGCAAATGGGACTTCACAAAACGCTGGCTTTTATCACTTACATGGTTCTCATCGGGGAACATGAGCAGCTTGCTAGGGACGTTGCGCGCCTGCAGCACGTTAAACATGGCCAGGCCCTCGGACACGCTGAGACGATAGTCCAGCTCGTTGTGGATGACCAGCATCGGCGTCTCCCAGTTGCCGGTGAATCGGGCAGGATCCCACTTCTCGTAGTTCTCGCGCTTGTCCCAGAGGGTGCCGCCAAAGTCGTGCTCGGGGAAGAAGAGCTCCTCTGTGGACCACTGGTTGAGCGTGGAGAAGACGCCGTCGTGGCAGACGATGGCCTTGAACCGTCGGCCAAGAGGGTGGCCCTGAATCCAATCTGCGAGTATGTTAGCAGTGCGTTGTTCTAAAGGACCAGTAGAGCAACGTACTCATCATGTAGCCACCGTAGGATGCGCCCAGGGCGACGGAGCGATCAATGTCGACGTAGGGCATCTCCTTCTCGACGTATTCAAACGCCTTTACAAGGTCCTGGTACGGCGCGCCACCCCAGTTGCAGGCAATGGCGTCGGTGTGAGCCTGGCCGTAGCCAGTGCTGCCGGTCGGGTTGGGGCAGACGACCACGTAGCCCTGCTCGGCAAAGATGGCCGGGTTCCAGCGGGTACTCCAGTCGTCCATCCATGCACTCTGCGGGCCACCGTGGACGACAAAGGCGAGCGGGTACTTTTTGCTCTTGTCAAAGTCGGACGGCTTCATGCAGAGGGCGTGATTGTCGTAGCCAGCAGAGCCTGGGTACCAGATGTCAAAGCACTGCTCCGGCGTCAGGCCAAAGGCCTTGCCGTTCTTGGCACTCGAAGAAATCTCCGTGGTCTTGTTGCTGTTGTGGTCCAGGGTCGAGAACCTGCTGCTCTCGATGCGGCTTCTCGAAGTGACGAGGAGCGACGTGGTGTTGCCCAGCAGGTAGGCATCCACCACGGTGCCGTCCTCGAAGATGGGTGCCGGCAGGTGCTTGGCCTCGGACGGGGACGAGGGGACCTTCCACAGCAGAACCTTGCCGTACTGCTCGGCGGCAAGAATCAGGTGCTTGTCGTCGGCCGTCCAGAGGATGGACGAGGGGTTGCGGTCCCAGCCGCCCCTACCATCACTGGTCGGGTAAAAGACCTCGACGCGGCCGAGGTCCCTGATGTCCGGGATGACGAGCAGCTGGTGCTTGTCAGCCTCATTCTGGCGGTCCTTCATCCGCAAGAACGCGAGCGACCTGCCGTCGCGCGAAAAGGCCGGGTTGTGGGAGTATCCGATCAGGTCGCCGGTCTTGACGATGCGCGGCTCGCCGGGCGGGTCGAGGAAGGAGGTGATGGGCACGAGGTACAGGTCAGTCTTGGTATAGCGCGCGAGGTTGAGCTCAGGGTCCTTGGCGACGAAGGCGATGCCGTGCTCGTGGATGTCAAAGTCGGTGGCTCCGCCAAAGGGTCCGACGGGCGAGGCCAGCTCAATGCCGGTGAGAAGATTAAAGCTGCCGCCGTCGAGTTTCCACGCGCCATCGTCACCTCTCCTGGCCAGCTGGCCGTACCAGAGCGCGTTCTCGCTCTTGGTCTTCCAGGTATCCCAGTGGCGCACGAAGAGCGAGTCGTAAATCTTGCCGCTGGAGAGGGGCTCCTTGTGGTCAGCAGCAAGGAACATGGCACCCCTGGGTGTAGTTACGGCCGCGGTAACGAGGGCGACCTTGCCATTAGAGAGTGTCTTGGTCTTGGCACTGGATAGAGCGCCGGGGAAGCGGTGTACTAGCTTGGGTCTGCTTATGACGGTTAGTGAGATGACTGGATGTAGTAGTGCCGGTGCTACCATTCTGTATCTCAACTTACTCGGGTGTCGGTGCATCAATGTTTTGGTACAGGAGATCGGTGCCCTTGTCGCTGCCTTTGAAGAAACCAACTTCTGTGTCGCTGAGCCAGACGGGATCGCTAGCACCCGTGTCCTCTGAGACCAGATGAGAGGCGCCATCTTTGAGGCTGAGGACGCGAATTTGGGCAGACTTGGAGTGAGTCTCGAAAGAGTATGTTGAGACCTTTTGCAGCAAGCGTCGTCAGCCGATGTACTTGAGCATTGTTTGCTGACCCCGCCTCCATCTCCATGACCAACAGGGCCGGCGTGGCCATCAAATGGGCCGACATGGACATCAATTGAGCCAACATTGACAGCCTACCGTGTAAAGGATGAAATCTCCTCTAGCGTTTGGCACGCCGGGAGAACGACGCGGCGCCGAGATGAGCACCTCGGGGGTGAACTTGGACGCTTGGACGGTCATCTTGACTGGATGTGTGCGTGTGTGTGTATGTGTGTGTGTGGTGGAAGACGAAGGTTTAGAAAGCTGGGGTTGGACGTGACGCAGGTCCTTGCCAATGTCATACAGAGAACAAGTGCTGGCAGGTGAAAAATGAGGAGAGAGGGGGCGGGCAGAGGGGGAGAGTCGCGGAATGAAGCGGATCTTATAAGGTAAAAGCAAGAACGTAGCTTAATATACTAAGGTTGTTCCAAAGCGGAAGCCCGCAAGGTTCTCATGCACTGTGGGCTGCTTTTTTGTACCTACAACTACAACTAGTATCTGCAACCCCGCATCAAACTACTACAGTGGGTCGACAAAAGTTTCGATTAATACCCCTTTTTACACTAAAATGCCCTATATTTAATACAGTAGAACTCCTTTATTAAAACATTCTAAATTCTATAGTAAATTTAATTAAATAGAAAATTATAATAATTGTTACGGGCTAGGCTACACCTAGCACCGTACAGTTCGAGGGGTCCTTTATAGGTGCAACCAGATGACAAGTGGTCGACTTATCATTACGAATCCTTTTGCCTACTTCCGTAGCCTAGGGGTTTTGGCCTAGCCAATGATGGCAGTAGCGGCTGGTTGCTAGCTATGAGCCCCGCCTGGGGTCAGCCCATCACAATAATATCCTAACTATGTATTCCTTTTTTCTTTTCCTTCCTTCTTTTTAATTTTATATAACGTAGAGTTAAAGGTTAAAAAAGTACTTCTAGTAAATTTAACTAATTGTACATAAAAACTACACATTTAACTTCTAGTATATATACCTTACTCTATATACTAATAAAATAAAAAGTAAATAGATAGAAAGTTATTTAAGTATATAAATAAATAAGTAAGATTTACTTTAGATTTATCTCTATAGTAGTTATTTAGTTATTTAAGACTAAACACTAGGTGTGTTTCTATGTAATTAGGTGGGCAAGTACCGAACCGATCGGAACTTTTGTCAACCCACTGTAACTAATTAACTAGGTACCTAGTTAGGAGGCTTCCCGTTTTCAATATATGTAGGTATGCTGTAGGTAGGTTAGTAGGTACCTGGTAGGCGCTAATAATAATTAATCCCGGCAATCCAGTCAAGACAATTAGGTACACACACAGGAACCCCTCATCACCCCCCCTCACCTACAGGCGCCTCACTTATCAGGTGCATGCAACCTACTAAAAGCATGCAATTTGGGCCTTGTTATTGCTCATCGGAAGTAATCATCTTCACAAAGAGGGTGTGTATCGACAATTAGAATGGAAAAATTGTCATAATAAATAATCGCTCGGTTTCTCTAGCCAAAGTGGTATTTATGCATATATGATGCAGAAAAACAGCTTGGCGGCAGAAATTCAAGGTGGGAAGCCTCCAGGTGCCCAAGTGATTCCAAGTAATGCACCCCGACTTTGCCCGACATGTCGTCCAAATTTACCCAGAACACAATCAACTCAGACCAAAACGAACCTTTTGTACATTCTGGGAACTGCCACCATCGCGTCCTCCTACGCCATGTGCAGACAGCCCGAACAAACGCGGTCAGCTCAGAAACGATATAATATGCATAATAAACCCATGTATATTGGTATATCCGTAAACGCCTCCGTAGCCCATGCCCATCTTTGCAGAGTACATTGAAAAACACCTTCACCAGCCCCGGCCCAAGTCGCTCTACTTCCTCGCTCCAAAGGCCGTGCGTTTCTTCCCCGCCTGCCCATCGTTCTCGCTATCCTCCGTCTCCTGCTGCTGCTGCACCTGTGGCTGCTGTTGCTGCTGCGGCGGCTGCTTCTTCTTCTTGGGGTTCTTCGCGCCCGCGACGGTCGCCGTAGGCGTTGAACCAGAAAACGACGCGGAGACGGGCGTCTGCGCAAGCGATCCCGGTGTCGAGCCCGGCGTCGTCGATTCCTGCAACATGTTTCTTTAGTCTGTGCATCCTCGTCGAAAAAAAAGAGTGATCGCGGGGGTTTCCTACGCTCACGCTGGGCCGGTAGGAGATGGAAGACCGCGAGAAGACGCGGTTCTGCTCCATCGGCCCCGTCTTGCGCCGCTGCGCCGCCGCGCCGCCGATGCCCTTCATGTAGTTGTCGAAGCCGGTGATGATGTTGCCGCTCAGCGTGTTCTCCAGGTATGCCGACTCCTTTTGTGCGATGCCCTCCTCAACCTGGTTCTGCGCGGCAGAAGAAAAAAAAAATCAGTTACCGTTCATCCAAGAACTCCTCTCACCCTCGGGCCGGTGTGGGTTGTCTCTCGGAGATGAGGGCCGCATTGTTTCGTACCAGTCGTCTCTCTAGCTGACGCCGCTTCTCGACGAGCTCGCGCACGCGCGCCTGTGACTTTTTATACTCGGTCATGGTCGGTTGCGGCCCGCCGCCGCCGCCGCCCCCTTCGACGGCAACGCTCTGTTGCTGCTGCTCTGCCATTCGTGGTTTTGTCGCCGTCGTCGCGCGCGCGCGCGTATCCCTCGGTCGACACGGTCGTCTTGGGTGCTACAGCTTCGTGCACAACTGACACGTCGCAGGCGTCGCGAATACCGCGCGTCCTCGATAAAGTTCTGTTGATTGCGTGATGGAAGAAGCCCCGAGGCCAGCATGAGCGACTCGACATCGTGGTTCAACTTTAATGTGGGGCGCGTTTTCCCATGTATTGGTGGACAGCGACGGAAGGGTCGAAATGGGAATACAGCAAGGAAAGGATAAAAATAGAGTCAACATACAATACACCACTGGTTTAATATCAAGCTAAGATACTAGCTCTAAGCAAAAGATAGATACTAACACATACTGTCGTTTCAACTCTCCAGCGACCCCGTCCGACTGACCAGTGACAGCAACACAACTTGTCTATATCCTTGTTATAGCTTAGCCATAGTAGAAAAGATGCTTACTTTGTATCCTGCAATCTGCCCAAATCATGGCCCATTGACATTTGCGGCTCATAGTGCTTCATGTTGAACGGATACTGCAATAAGAAACACGCGTTAGCGATGGGTCATAGTACCAGTCTTGGCCATTCCCTTCGTTCTCCTGTCGAGAGTCAACAGTTCGTCATCTCCCAATCACATTGTCATTTAATGCAGCAATAACGTTATCAGCTGCGGCGAGGCGATGCAGATCCTGAAGAGCCGCTGCGTTTGCGAACTGGCGATCCTCGATTGCCTCGCCGTCGGCCGTCCGACTCAACTGACGAGCTTCTACTCCTTCTCCCATGGCTTCGGCTGCGGCTTCTGCTTCTGCTTCGGGTCCGGCTCCGGCTTCTGCTTCGGGTCCGGCTCCGGCTCCGACTTCGGCTCCGGCTCCGGCTCCTACTCTTACTCCTGCTGCTCCTGCTCCGCGACGAATAGCTGCGGGAGCGACTAGACGCAGCAGAGGCAGACGAAGATCGACCTCGACTACGAGATCTGCTTCTTGAATCTTGTCGGCGTGCCTTCTTCGCAACAGGCGATCTATCTTTACCTCCACGGCTGGGTCGATCAGTGCCAAGTCGGGACGAGCGGGATCGAGACCTCGATCGCTTCCTTTGCATGGGGCCACGTCGCGGCGAGTGCCTTCGTCGCCGCGGGGGTGTGCGGGATCGGCTACGAGAAGAAGAGCCAGATCTAGACGGCGAGCTAGAAGGGGAGCGCTGGTGTCGGCGATCCCGCCCCCGTCCACGCTCTGGCCCATCTCGTTCACGTTTGGGTTCATCTCGTCCACGCGGTACGTAGCTATCGCCATTGAATGATCCCCTGGGTCCGCGATGTCGCGGCTCGGGAGATCGCGATCTCCGCGCAGGTCTAGGTCCGTCACGGCTGTCAACCCTGCGGTCGTTCCATCGCCCCTGGCGATTGTTGCCTCGATCTCGAGGTCCGTCTCGTCGTTCGCCACCACGCGAGGCGGGAATATTACGATCGCGTCGGTCAGGTTCATCACGGCGCTTCCTGGCATCATCAATTGCTTTGCCCTGCTCCAGCTTCAATGGATTAGTCTTTCGTCAGATTAGCTGCAGTCCCGCGCTCACCTTTTCTTGCATGAGTTCGAGCTTCTTCGCTTCCAAGAGCTCCTTGGGGACACCCTGAGGACTGTCTTGGGCGCTGAGAAATAGCTTCCATAATTCCTTGCAGAAGAGTGCGGTATCCTTGTCGAGAAATCCGGTAAGCTGAATCTGGAGTGCTTTGATGTCGGGCTGGGTTGAAAGCGAAGGTTAGCAGAGAACGGGAGGATCAGACACAGTACGTACGTATCTGGGTCCGTCGATTAGATTAAAGCACAGTTCAATAACGACGTCATCCTCATTTCCCAGAATCTCAGAGATGCGACTGGCAATCCATCTGCTGAAATGTTAGCTCACGCGACGCGCTGATCTGCAGGTTGCGGATACACCAACTTCTTCATAACGCCCAGATTGACTTTCTGCATATCCACCTTCTTGCTGAATTCGGGCGGGAATTTGGTTGTCTTCAACAGCCGTGCATCAGTTCTCGACGCCATAATGACAGTTGCGTGGGTGCAGGGGGGGTTGATGCGAAAGAATAAAAGTTGAAGCTTATTAGCGGAAGCACCAAACACCAAAACGCCGAAAAAGTGGAGGAAGCGTCCTCACTTGTGTCTACATGGGTCGATGACCTCAAAATACTCACTCAATAAAGGTAAAGGAAGTCCCAGAACAAGTGAATCGGTCGCAGAGCCTCTCCAAAAAAAAAAACGTATCTATTCTTTATCTTATTCGCCGCCTTTATCTTCAGATTTACCGTCTCCTACGGCTTCAGAGGTGGCCTCCTCCCACCGTGGCAAGTGCACAAGGCAATCAAGTCGACGTAACTCAGCACCCCGCAGTTGCCAGCACCACTCGACTCTGAACAACCTACAGCCATCATCACTCGCAACTCTCAGCTCAAGCTGCCTGGAGCATGGGATTACCTTTGCCAATGAATAACTTGCATGCTCCCACCGTACCCTCCGGGCCTACCAGCGCTCCTGCAACCAGCGGGACAAGCGCCCATCTGAGCTTCGCCGAGCTCCAGCAACAGAAGGACAATGTGGAAGCTGAGCTGAGAGCCCTCGGCGGCGTTCTCGATTCGGTAAGCATTACAGCATCGTTCGGCACATCCGCGAGGACCTATTTCTAATGATATCAGCATGGTGTTGACATGAATACGCCCCTTCTAACAATGGATGGATTTCCGCGCTCCGACGTTGATGTCGCCCAGAGTAAGCGGCAACCCATCAACCAGCCGGGTTAGTTCTAACAAGTGTGGCCAGTTCGGACCACGCGAGCGCGCATGATCCGTCTCAAAAATGACTACAAGGAGATTATGGCGAACGTGGAAAAATTCTTGCACGCGCATTTCGCAAACGGGACAGAAAGCACAGAGCTTAGCACCCCAGCAACAGCAGCCGATGCAAATGGAATTTTACTGGATAGTGACACGCAATCTCTGGACCCTCCTTTTGCCAAGGTCGATAGTGTTGCTGCCAACAGCCCTGCAGAGCTTGCAGGCCTCAAAGTTGGTGATGAGGTTCGCAACTTTGGCTACGTCAACCAGGCAAACAACGACGGCCTAAAGAAGGTGGCGGAATGTGTCCAGGGCAACGAAGCGGTACGCCTCTGCATCCTAACTCTACGTCAGACCGAAATGTCGCTAATACTACGCAACAGAGTAACATTTTTATTCGAGTGTCACGACCCTCCGATGTTTACTCAAGGGAAGAACTGCGGTTAACGCTGACACCACGACGGAACTGGGGCGGCCGAGGCATGTTGGGCTGCCACATTACACCAATTTGATGACCTGTACCTAGCTTGTGCGTGTTTGTTTGTATGATATTGCGAGGCTGCTATAGGAAAATAGCTTGATATGTCGGGATAAATGAAAGAGAGACTTTTGGCGCCTGAACAGGATGCCCAACGGTAATTGGTAATCGGGCTCAGCTTAGGCACAATGGCTGCCCACGGGTCGGCTAATTGTTGGTCATTTGAGGCCAGAATTATCGGCGAAGCAACCCAAACCGACAGGTGTTTTAGGCCCATGTGCTTGTTTGTGATGATGCCTGCTGCCAAAGGTGTGTAACAGATAGGTGCACATGCACAAAGCGTTTATTAAAGAATATGTGTAGGTAGGCGCCTGGCCTACCAACAGGTCTAGTTCAGGAATTTCGTATAGGCAGCACTGTAATAAGCGGCAGCGATGAGTGAATGCGGCAGTAACGAGTAACTAAATTAATCGAATGACAAGCAGCGCCCAATAATACGCAAACACAACAATCGACCCATTACGTATAGGCCCTGTAACTAGAAGCCCAGGGGCACTGCATTTGTAAGGCAAGGCAGGGGTTCTGCAGGCACTTTACTGGCTTCATTAGTGGAGGATTCCAGGCCGCAAAACATATGACTGCCTGTGCAACTGTGTCACGTGCACCAGCCCGCCACCCCAGCGACTGAATTTTTTCGTTTGATAACCACTCCGCTGCCCGTCCCTCCCCGCCGCCAGCGAAAAACACCAAAGGTCGACCGATTTGTGCATTCTCAATCCCCCGGCCGCAACCGCCTCTTACGATACCTCCCAAGGTAAATTCTTCTCCTGCCGGCTCCTCCACACTCCTCGGATCTCGATTCGAACGAAACGAAGCGCTCAAGGCACCGCTCCTGTTCCGCCCCGCGAGATATTAACCCCCCTCCAGAACCCCGCCTTGTTTACAACCTCACAACCGGTTTTGCACCGTCCGACTTCAAATCTCAATATGGCTGAGCAGCAGACTCCTACCTTCAAGCTCGTGCTTGTCGGTGATGGTGGTACCGGCAAGGTGCGTTTTCACCCGGACAACTATTCCTTTCGGTCGCAAACCAGGGCAGCCTCGCGAAAATGGATGCCAGCATGATGTCACCGCTTCGTGCCGCCACTTTGGGGAGATGGCTTCCTTTGACCGAATTGCCCTCTTCACATAGCTCTATCGCTAATCAGATGCTTCGTTCAGACCACCTTCGTCAAGCGTCACTTGACTGGTGAATTCGAGAAGAAGTACCTTGCCACCCTCGGTGTCGAGGTCCACCCCCTCGGCTTCTCTACCGTAAGTGGCCAGGCGCGAACCGAGTAGACGCGATCACTGCGGCTAACAAATAGCAGAACTTCGGTCAGATCCAGTTTGATGTCTGGGATACCGCCGGTCAGGAGAAGTTCGGTGGCCTCCGTGACGGTTACTACATCAATGGCCAGTGCGGTATCATCATGTTCGATGTTACCTCCCGCATCACCTACAAGAACGTTCCCAACTGGCACCGTACGCACCCATGACTATTCAACCACAGAGCCACAATCGTGCTGACCCATCGCAGGTGACCTCGTCCGTGTCTGCGAGAACATCCCCATTGTTCTCTGCGGTAACAAGGTCGACGTGAAGGAGCGCAAGGTCAAGGCCAAGACCATCACTTTCCACCGCAAGAAGAACCTCCAGTACTACGACATCTCCGCCAAGTCCAACTACAACTTTGAGAAGCCCTTCCTGTGGCTCGCCCGCAAGCTCGTTGGCAACCCCCAGCTTGTCCGTACACCTCTCAATGATGCGTTTTGTGAAGCTAGATGAAACTGACCATAGACTACAGGAGTTCGTTGCCGCCCCTGCCCTGGCTCCTCCCACCGCACAGGTCGACAAGGATCTCCTCGCCAAGTACGAGGAGGAAATGAACCAGGCCGCCACCACTGCCCTGCCTGATGAGGGCTCCGATGATGATCTGTAAACGACTCGACATAACTGCGAGCCGTACTATGGGCAAATTTTGGCATTTTTCACGGGGCGATGGAAGCTCGCGCCTCCTCCGCGGGACTTGTCGGTTGCCTGAATGACCACTTTACGATACAGGATGGGAGAATGTTCAGAATATGAGGTACTTGAGCATGGTAATGCCGGTTGTGCCCCCTTTGGGGCAAGGAATAAAATGAGAAAGGAAGCATAAATTGCTCCCGCCGGAGGGATACATGTAGTTAGACTCATCTTAAAATACAACCCGTCAGGCATATTTGCCGTGACAAGAACTTGTTGGCACTTGCGGCTGTGCGTCCGGACTGTTGTTGCCACCTCTTTGGACGAGTTGAAGCTCTACTAACCGAGATGATATGTGTCCGGTACTTGCAATTTTATCCTGAGGCATAAAAGTTATGTTTTGCTGACTGATTCTCTTTGAAATTGCGACATGGTGATATGGAATGCAAGATTATGAAGTGAGATTCGAGATCCACTCTATCTGCATATGCTCAGCATGGTGTAATAAACAGCCGAATAGAAAAGCGATGATTATTAGAGAGCAATGAAGGATGCAACGCGTTCTTGATTGGGTACACATGAAGGGTCGCGGCACACTGTGAGAATGCACGTACCGCAACAAATCTCTCGCAAGCAACCACAGTCGCGAGCAGTAGAAGCACAAATGACAAAGAAGAAAAGGTCAATTCAAAAAAGGGTCCTTGCAGCTTCGAATGCAGAAGACGGAATGCATAAAAACAAAGGCAGCCTGTGAATGAATGGACAGAGTCATGGTCGTGGCGATCTCATGCAAGCAACCAAGGTGCAGGACAAGACGAATGGTTTCATAGCGACACACCCTGCTACCAGGGACCAGGGATAGTTAAAATACGAGGAAGGGAAAAAAAGAGATGGCGGAATGGCTCGTACTAATAAACGCGTCTCTCGCGTATGCTTGCGGGGGCCAGCCACTCTATTTTTTTCTTTTTTTCTTTACCCCTACCATGACTCTCCACAAGTTCAAGTCCTTGTGTGATACCCCGTAGTAGGTTTAAATTGATTAAATTGATTGAGAAAAGCAATAACTAATACGTAATGGTATAAGGGTTGTTTGTCCAGCAGCTTGGGTGAGAGGCTCATCACGAACCATGCATCACAAACCAATGCTTGGGGTACAAAAAATTGGCAAAATGTTAGTAAATAAACTCGTTACCCACCCAGCCGTACATTACCTTGTTACTGGATGAACATCTTTCTTATTGTCCGGCCCATTCCTCCTCTACGCGGGGAAAAAACCCGTACAAAGCGAGAGAGAATGAAGCTAGGTCCGGTATTGAGGACGCGGAGGAGGAGGCGGGAAATTTGCAAGGATCGCTGGGGACGTCGGGAAGCATCTTGATGATGAACTCGGCGGCCTCCTCGGTGCGATTCGTGTAGTCCAGGTGGTGGTCGTTGAGGAAGAGCCTTCCCTTCTCGCAGCTGACGTCGTTCTTGTTGCAGATGGAGAGCGTCTTCCTTCGCGGAAAGTTGGCCACCGCGGTTTTGCTTTGCCTCGTCCTATCCATCCCCCCCCCCCCAAATCCTGTCAGCTTTTTGCACACAAATGTTGCACGCCGGAAGCCCCTGCCGGGATACCTTCCCCCCCCCCCCGGAGGATGGACTTTTCGTCTGTGCCTTCCTTCATGAGGTTGACCAGGACCTGGGCGCCGTACGGGATGCCCTGCACGGAGACGTTTCGGGAGCCGTAGTGGTTGCGGATCCAACGGGCCGGGCTTCTTTCCCTGCACGCATTTGTCGGGCCTCCCCCCCCCCCGCCGGCTCCCGCGGCCCCTCGGGTAAGCAGGTTTCTTCTTGCCTCGTACCTTTTTTCCCGTTGAAGGGAAGCAGGGGCGCATACCATGTTACCGAGTTGACCGGAACCACGTACAAAGAAGAGCATGACGGGGCGGCAGCCGAGTTGTCCAAGGGTCAACCTCCGTGGGATCCGGGACCGGATGGTCCCTCGTCTTGGTTGCCAAGGGCGTCCAGGTTGGGATCTTGGGCCCGGTATTGGTCGCGTTCTTGTCCGTCTTGTGCGTTCTGTTCTTGTGGGCGCTGAGGAGCTCCCACTTGCTCTGAAGACGGTCGAAGTGGATGGCGGGGCGGTTGAGAAGCGTCGGGAACTCGTCCTCGGTGAGGGCGGCGGCCAAGGCACAGGCCCCAAGAGCCAGTACTGCCAGAGTCTTCGTGATTTAAAGCCCGGGTCGACGATGCCACGAAGTTATTGGTTGTGTGGGAGCGGGTAGGAGTGCTTCTGCTGCCGCTGGGCGTCATTGGTCAATTAACTTTGTGCAGCCGAGTCGCAGCAGGGCAATGCTGGCGCTTGACGAATTAGCGAAGGCTAGCTATTCAGAGGCCATGGTTTAGTTGCCAATGAATGGGCAACTTGGATGTTGTCATGATAATGTAATACACGTTGTGATGAAAGTGAAGCCAGGTCAATACAGCATAGGGCTGTACTGAGAAGGGATGCTATTGCCGCTCTGCAGCAGCGGCGGGATTGTATGCTGCATGGCAAAGTACTGCATGATATTAGCTGCATAGCTTTGGATTATTCTCCCATGTGTTCATTTGTTTAACTGTAAGGGGAATAGATGCACAAAGGATTTTGATGATGACGCTCAGAGGTGCGGATGTGTCGCGCAGACAGCTGGGCGTGCTGATGACAGCCGCTTCCGATTCCTTGACAGCATCAATTCCAGTGCTGATTCCGATGAGAGCAGGATATCCTAGGTGACAGCGGATATATCTCCTGCTAAAGCTTGTGTATCCGTACAGGGTATGGAGATGCGGAGGCTAATATGTAGAGATCGGACTAGTTGTGCTCGATATAGCGGTATTTGGTGAGTTGAGGTATATATGCTGTGAATCGGATAAGACGCCACCGAAATTATTGTACGTGCACCACGGATATTTCCTGATCAAGTTGAAGGTGTAGTATAATAACTGCTTGGGGTGATGTGGTGGGTTTCCGGAAGAGAGAGAGGGTCACGGGGTGTGGACCACCAATTATTATCAAGGCGCGGCATGAGGCGAGTCAGATCGATCTACAGATGATGGAGAGAAAGTTGGACAGAGAGTCAGAAAAGAGAAACAAGTACGGCACGGCAGGACAAAGCGGAAGACACAAGGCAAGTTAGTAGCTACATAACTACACGACCTGGCTAGTCTGTGTGGCCTGGTTGCTGGGTACCTGGGTAGGGATGCAGTAGAGAGGGAGGCGTGGCGCGTTGCGTACGGATACTTGGGACGAGTAAAAAAAAGAAGAAGAAAAAAAAACAGAGATGGAAATTCCAACCTGATGCATCGTCCCCCCAGACGGGCTGCAATCACTATATTTTTTTTTGTAAAAGGTGAGAGCAAAAGCGGTGCGGCCCAACGCGTGTTGACATGGATGCTTGTTTGGGCCGGGGCCACAGACGATGTCGCGATATGATTGGACAGCAGCGGGCCGGACGGGAATCCACTGACGCGGGTAGAGCCACAGTTTAGCTGGCGTACTAGCCACAGCGGAGCTAGAGCGAAGCCACAAGCACTTTACGGAGTGCCACTGTGCCACGGCCTGAAGCTTGGGCCTGGTGGATGGGGAGGGGAGGGGAGCGTGTCTGTGTCTCTGCAGTGGACGAACCACCTGTAACTGGCAACGTGCAGCGGCGCCATCGCCATCGCCGCCACTGTGGTAGACAGGGCAGGACAGGGCAGGACGACAGGGCAGGACGACAGGGCGACATGGCAGGACAGCTCAGGACAACCTAGGACAGCACAGCTTAGAGTTGGACCTACCGACATACGTCAACACCCCGTTTATCCTGTGATTCCTAATTGCATCGATAATTTATACATAATCACCCATCATTCCTCCTCCGCCGCCACCGCACGCCCGCCTACACCCAGACTCACACCCTCCACACGTCCTGCCCTGTCCTGCCCTGTCCTGTCTTGTCCACTCGCTGTCTACACCCACCCAACCTACCCACACATCCACATCCACGACCCACCTCTGCTACACGTCCAGTGTCCAGTGGAACCCTCGAAGCTCGTCTATGCCTCTTCTTCTTCTTCCTCTTTTGTTTCTTCCCAAACTCGATATCGTGCACTCTTCTTCCCTTCCCTTACGCTCTTCTCGACTTCACCTCATCTCCCACCCCGTGCCCTCACTCCTCAGCACGCTAATTCCCTGCATTCTAAACGCCCTTGCATCTCCCCAAAGCCCTCCCCGTCCCGTCCCGGTCCGCGTATAGTGATGCATGGTAGCCTATAACCACCACCTGCCTCGACCCTACTCCTCCTCCAAACGCACCTTGCACCGCCTCTCTTCGCCGCGCCATGTCCAACTCATCTCCAGACTCATCCTTCGTCGCCCCGGAACCTCTACGTGATCCGCCATTGCCTGCTCGACACGACTCTGTGCTCTCCCACCATGTCCCGCACGCCGCCTACTCGTTCGACTCGGAACCGGCCATGGAAAAGCACCCCAAGGGCAAGCGGAAGCGAACCGCGTATGTCCACCTCCGTTCATACATACTGATAAGCTTGTTCTGAGCTGTCCACAGTTGCACTAACGCGTGCTTTCTCTCTCCAGTGCCAAGGACAAGGTGATTCTTGAGGAAGCATACAAGTCCAACCCAAAACCCGACAAGCAAGCGCGTCTTGATATTGTAAACCGCGTTTCCCTCAACGAGAAGGAAGTTCAAGTATGAATGGACCATGGCAATCTTGGCAATCGACACGTCCAACACGCGTGCGAAAACTCCACTGCCGGACAATTGTTGACCTCCATTTTGCAGATCTGGTTCCAAAATCGTCGCCAAAACGACAGACGAAAGTCGCGTCCACTCTCGCCCCAAGAACTCGCCGCTCTCCGATTCAATGGCCTGCATCCCGTCGCGTCCGACCCCATGGCCGTTGCTGCCGGCGTAGCCAGTGCCGAAGCCCCGGTTTCCGTGTCCGCTCACGTCCCTGCCGATACCAAGGCCGTCTCACCGCCACACCCGTCTCCAAAGTCCATCCCATCCACGGCACAATTGCTTACGGCTACCCCCCGAACTGCTGCGCCCACAAACCCTCAATTGCCCGAGACGACACCTCAAAACCGCGACCTCTCCTCCCAGAGCAGCCAGGACGGGCCGCATTCCATCACCCACTCCTTCTCCAGCTCCGTAGGCTATCTCGCTAACAGGTGGAACATTGGCAGCTCATTTTCCACACCTGCCGGCCAAACCCGCAGCGCTGATGATTCTCCGAGGTACGCACGCGGCTCTCACGACGCCCATGTCCACGCACTAATATCATCCATCGTAGATTATTTACTCCCTCATCTTGCGTCTCTGACGTGACTCATAATGCCAGCCAACGACAGAGTCAATCCAACGTCCGACTATCATTGTCTTTGGAGGGCAAGGCTGAAATTGTTGACAGCGCGCCTTCCCCAACGCGTCCATCACCTCAAAAATACGCTTCGGGTCCGGAATTCCCCCGCCAGCGCGGCTTAAAGCGAAGCTATAGCGCTCTGCCCACTGTTACTCTTCCTCCGATTTCGACACTTACCAGCTTCTTGCCGCCTCGTCTAGCTCGTGGCCGTTCACGGGATGTACAAGCCTGGCAATCGTGTGCTGATGCACAGCCTCATGATGAGTTGACGACTCACGCAGAGCACGAGTCCAACGGGTCTGCAGTGGCCGCCATCAGCCTGCTGCGCTCCACGAGCGGTGTGCTGCAACCGAGCAACTCAAGGCGCAACACTCCCGTGTCTACGCCCCGCGATGGCCACTACGCCAAAAAGGCCAAATTTGGCCGCACCATGTCGAGTGTTGCCCGCCTAGAGCACGTCGGCAAGGAAAACGACGAACCGCTGGCCAAGGGCGATGGGAAATCCAGGACGAGCATGCTGGAGTCCCCGACGGATTCGGACAAGGAAAACTGGAGCCCCGATGAGGACGGGAACGCGGCCGAGGCCCGCTCCCGCCAACCGCCACCCGCCGCGTCGGATAAGCCCAAGAACCCCCGACGCGTTGGTGCCGGCGTGCTGCAGAGCCGCAGTCCGGGGCGGCTGGGAAACCGTGCCAACACGGCTCTTTCGCGGCCCCGTGGCATGAAGGACAGTGTAGACATCTTCGAGGACGAGGCCACCCGCGTCTCGCGCGACGCCGACGTCGAGAAGTTTATGCGTGGGCAGGTGAGCCCCAGCAAGAAGCCCGATATGGACTGCGTGGCCGGCTTGTTGTCTCTCAGCCAAGGCGCGTGGCGATAGTCGACGACTCGTCCGCTCGCCCGCCCTGGGCCTGGGTGTAGCATCTCAGCCAGCATGGCGGCGACGAAGCCTTGCGAATGTGGAAAAGAAGGGTCACTGGTTTGACACGCTATCGGGGAAGCGAGAATGGGGATGGCTTCCTTGACACGACGGAATGAATGAAAAAAATCTCACAGAAATTTTCTTTTTTTTTTATCAAGCTCGAATTTGCAGAATTTCTAGGCGCGGGGTTTTTTCAGCGAAGTCATTTTTGCTGGGTACAGAAAAAAAGGATATGGCGGTGTTTTGCCTTTTTCTTCTTCTTCTTCTTCCTCTTCGAAGCTCCAAGTAGCAGAGCAGCAGCGGCATTTTTGCAATGACCGCTGAGCGTGGAGTTGCAACATTGGGAGTCGAGATGACGTGGTGCTCGTCTCGACAACTTCCCAGACGGTCTTGGACGGCCTTTTGTTTTGTTTTCTGTTTCGGGGGTTGGGTTGTTTTCTGTTTTCATGTTTTTTTTTGTCTACATTTCCTTCTCATGGTATCATGGGCAAACGAAAACGTCTTTGGCGCATATAAAAAAAAAAGCACACCAGGTTTAGTGTGCTTTTTTTTTAGGATATATTTGAATTTTGTCCTTCTTTTTTTTTCTCCTTGTTGTACATCTGGGGGGTCGCAGCGGTTGCGTGTCTGTGTGTACTTTTATTCATCTTGAACAACACAGCAGTATATTGTACCCTTTGTCACAAGACAAGACCTTTTTTTGCTTTCATTCAGTAAAGAAGTACCGGTCAATATGCACAGTACGGTCACGCAATCGGACTAGAAATGATTTGTCATGGAAAATCTAATCATGCATGTGTATCAACGAATGTCGCTATATCTATGCTCTCTCTGTCCATGTTCACCAGGAACAGACGAAACCCCATGTGCATGCATCTTGTATCCAACTCGTCTGCCTGCCTCAAAAACGCCCATCATGAGAGAAGAAGAGAAAAACGCTGTACGGAAATGTGTTTAAAACCGTGCTCATGTATATAAAAACTGTTGATCGCTTCGATATGCCAATGGAGTATCTTTTTTTTCTTTTTCTTTTGTTCTTTTTTGTTCAAGCATGCATACTTCACAGCCCGAGCATGCTCATCTGTCTGCGGATGGGGCTCGTGCTGACGCTGCCCTCCTCGCTCGCGTAGTAGGCGCTGTCCGTGTCAATGTCCCAGCCATCGTCGTCGTCGTCCTTGCCGTCGGGCTCAGCGTCGCCCTCAAACGGTTTCTGGGCGGCGGCGCGCGTGTTCCACCGCAGCGTGCGGCTCACGCTGTCGAACCACTCCGTGTCGGTGCGGGTGACGGTGGGGAAGGGGTACTGGGAGGCGGCGATGGTGACGTGGTCGCCCTGGCGCAGCTCGACGCGGCCCTTGCCGTCGAATGCGCAGTAGGCGGTGGCGCGGGAGGCGCGCGGGACGGCGACGCGCAGCGCCATGGTGTCGGCGAGCACCATGGGGCGGAAGCTGAGGGTGTGCGGGCAGATGGGGGTGAGCAGGATGGCGGGGATGTCCGGGTGGACGAGGGAGCCGCCGGCGGAGAGCGAGTAGGCGGTGGAGCCGGTTGGCGTGGAGAAGATGCAGCCGTCGGCCTGGACGACGGTGAGGAGTTCGTCGTCGCCGTAGAGCTCGAGGTTGGAGACGTAGGGCGAGGGCCCGCGGTCGATGACGAGCTCGTTGAGGACCTCGAACTGCTCGGCGGGGTTGGTGACGGGCGCGTCGTGGCGGAAGACGGTGCAGGTGAAGCGCATGCGCAGGTTGATCTTCATGCCGTCGTCGCCCATGACGCGGTCGAGGTGGGCGCGGTAGCGATCAAACTCAAACGTGGTCATGAAGCCGAGGCTGCCGAGGGAGAAGGACAGCACGGGGGGGACGATGCGCTGGAAGAGCCACGAGGTGAAGAGCACGGTGCCGTCGCCACCGAGGGTGAGGACGAGGTCGAAGGCCTCGGGGCGGCTCCAGCACAGGTCGGGGGTCCAGTAGCGCAGCATGTCGGCGAGGGCCGGGTCGCCGTCGACGAGGCCGGCGGCGTCGAAGCGGCGGGAGTTGCGCAGCTTGGCGTCGACGTAGACGCAGACGCCACGGGAGGAGCCGTAGCGGGGTGTGCGCAGCAACCAGCCGGCGAGCTCGCGAGTCAGGTGAACGAGCTGGTTGTCGCGGGCCTTGGTGACGATCATGACGCTACGGACGGCTCGGCGGATGGGGCTGCGACGCAGCTGCTTGGAGACCTCGCGGACGGAGGTGGCAGTCTGGACGAGGCGCGAGTGCGACATGGACGAGGGCTCGTCGGCGCGAATCTCCTCGAGGACGCGGTCAATGTTGACGGCGTCGTCGAAGCGCTGGTGGTAGAAGCAAGGAGATCGCAGGGCAGCGAGGGCTGTAGTGGCACTGGTGGTGGAGGAGCGCCGGCGGTGGTTGTTGGGGGCGGCGGCGGCGGTGCTGCGGGTGGCGACGAGGGTTTGCAGCGCATCGGCGAGCTGGAGGGAGGCGGCCGAGAGGGGGGGGTTCGGCAGTGTGCCGTGCATGGTGGCGGCTGCGGAGGATGGAGAGGAGAGCATGCCGTCGAGGGAGAGGGCAGCGGCGGCGTCCTCGGCCTTGGGACGACCGACGGCCGAGATTTTCTCGGAAGCGGCTGAGAGTGGCTGGGAGGAGGGCAGCGGCGACTGGCGAAGCATCAGAGGCTTGGGGGTGAAGCGAGTGCCGGGCAGCTTCTCGCGACGGGCGGTGATGGTGTTGGTGGTGGGAGGGGGAAGCGGAAAGGCGGCCGTGCGAGGAGAGATGGCCTCGTCGGAGATGGCCTCGTCGGAGATGATGGCAGCGGCAGCAGCAGCGGCAGCGGCAGCGGCAGCGGCAGCGGAACAGGCGGCAGCGATGTCTTGGCTGGAGGTGGTGTTTGATGCCGCAGCCGACGCTGGAGATGTGGTCTTGGCTACTGTGTCTTGTTCGGCCGCAGGGGCACTTCCGCTCCCCATAATGGGCGCGGCAGACAGCGGAGTCTTGACCCGTGGCTCGAAGCACAGAGCGGCGGCAGCAGTGGTCTTGGAAGTGTTGGCGAGGGACGGATACTGATGCTGATGCTGATGCTGAAGCTGATGCTGCTGGTGCGGTGTTGCTGACGCTGACGCTGGCGAAGATGACGAGGACAGGGGCCTGTAATCACTGCCAGAATTGCTGGTAGGTGACCAAAGCGCTGGGTGGAGAGTAGTGGGCGAGTCAACGTTACTTTTCATCCAAGAAAGAGCAGATGGGGGTTGAGGCGCCATTTTGTGGTCGTCTTGTTCTTTCCTTGTCCCAAAATGAAATCCAGGAATACAATTCAGTATTATCCCTCGCACCGGACTTTGGTCGCGTAAGCCTCAAGTCGGCAGGTCGATTAAGAGGTGCCAAGTTGGTACAAGTACCTGTAGGACAAGTAGAGTCCAGCCTATCAGGGCCCCTGTTAGTCTCGACTCGGCTCGTTTTGGTGAGACGGGACTGAAATCCATCACGCTTACACCTGCGATTTGCCGATTTGTAGCAAAAATAGCACACTGATGACAAAAATAGCACCCTCTTGGACGCCCACGAGTGCGAGGGGAGATGGCTTCTGGCGTCTGCAGCTGTTTTGGATCGGCAGCCTGGTTGGGCGAAATTAAATATGAAAAAAAAAAGGCAGTATTCGAGTTTGCGTATGCAATTTGGCAAAAAATAAAACTCTCTGCTTGTTGGTGGTCTGGTCAGTCCATGTTCGAAGATTGAGGCAAATAGGTTCAACTTACCGAGCAGATGTAGAGACAAGTCGTTGGTTGGCTGAACACACAGACAAAGCCCTCGACCAGCGAATGAGTAGATTCGGAGTGAAACGGTAAAAAAAAAAAAGAAAAGGAGAGGAAAGAAGAGAATCCGAGACAAAGAAGAGAAGATAAAGAAGAGACTCAAAGGAAGCGCAAATGTAGAACAAGGGCGAACAAAACGCAACGAGTAGACAGAGGTCAACTCTGGCATGACTGAAAGCACAAAATCTCGCAACTCGGCCGGGCCTATCAGAACCGAGATAGATGGATCGACGACAAAGGAAGAAACCTCATCTAACGGGGATGGGCAGACGGGCTAGATAATAAATCGATCCTCCTTTCCCCCCCTCTCCTCTCCTCTCCGAAAGCGCCCATTGTTTTTTTGAGGCAAAACCATTAGTACTTCTGCATGGCGTTTTGCCCGGCCCGTTGCGGAAACAAGGCGGCGGCGTCAAGTTGAGCGTCCAGTTGGTGACCACGGCCAACCGTAGTACAAACATCCAACCAAAAGCCGGCCTCTCTCTCTCTCTCTCTCTCTTTCTCTGTCTCTTTCTCTCCTCCCCTCTCTCGCGCACTCTCTTTCGCTTTCTCTCTGTCCCCCTCCCCGCCCCCCCTCGCGCGTAGCGACTGCTGAAGCAAGTGTGACCCCCGTCTCTCTACGCTATAGGACCTGAGACGGCCCCAAGACTTCCCTCGTCAGCGCTGACTGTCTTGCGACAAGAGAGGGGGGAAACGAGGCTCCCAAACCTCGGCATAGGAGATGGAAGGGGGGGCGTACGGCAACATCAGACGACTGCTCTTACGCTGCTTGTGACAGACCGGCCGAACGAGACGAGCGCGGCGACAATTGACTTTGGAGCTTGCTTGAGAACACGGCGGCACGCCCCGCCGACCCGTGGCCGGTTGGCGTAATGCAGGTCTGTAACGCTCGGCGCCGTCGTGGCTGGCTTCTTCCGTGTGGGAGGGATGAACGGCGGACTGTTGGTTTGCTGTTGCTGCAGCGTGACAACGTTACTAACCTGCCGACGAATCGCGCTATCTGGATCCCACTAGCTGGCATCTACTATACAGTGCTTGCCTCAGAGGGGGGGGGGGCCGCCATCGTTGACTAATTCATCAAGCTATAGTAGACATCCTGTTAAGAATAGCCGACCCCCCCTTACCTGAATGAATCTGCGTTAGCCCCCCGGCAGGGAATGATTTGCCTGTGTGGCGTTGTAAGCTTAATACCGTAGATATGCACACCAAAACCGAGCCGACCGAATAAGGCCGCCCATCCATCCCGACGACTTTTTGTCGTCTTTCTTTTTCCTTGCTCATCCCTTCCTCGTCCTCCGAAATCCATCCCGTCCAAATCTCGCCGCTTCCCATCGCCAAGACCCGCCTCGGCCTCCTCCCCTCGACCAGGGAACCTGACGGCGAGGTGAAACGCCTCCGCTTATGGGCAGGCAGCGTCCAGCTGCTGAAACGTCTGCAGGCTGTGTGAGACGTTGGGCGGCCACGCATCGAATCGGGGGATTTGATTGACGAAGGGGCCGGGGGGGGGGCCTAGATCAGACTAGGGATGATCGTGCAGCAAGGAGGCTTCCTCTCCCCTAGTAGCGGAGAAAAGGGAATTAAACAGCTTAACGAGGGGGATCAAAATGAAAGGACCGTGTTTCTTGTCTTGCATGGCGAGTATTAATCTCATGACTAGCGACAAAGAGTCAGGAAAAAAACAATAATAGACGAAAAAGTGATCCAATATGCCAACGCCTCTACACCTAATAATGTCCTTTTCGACGCCTATAACTTCATGCCATTTTGCTCCATTGCATAGGCCACGTTGAAGCATGCACCTGCTCCCGATGTAACAGGTATGCTCGGGACATATTTCCGCTTCACATCTCTGTCCTCTTCCTTCACTTCCAAGACAGATCGCGCGCAATCTTGGTCTCCATCACCGACCGGATAAACGCCCGTATGCTTGGCGGCTCCCCAGCGTCCGCCATCGCCGTGTCCTCCTCCTGCTCCTCCATTCCCCGCCGCACCGCCCGGCAGCACACCTCCGCGCCCTTCTGGAGCACCGCCTCCCACTCGTCCACCGTGAAGGCGCCCTGGCTCTCCGCCAGCAGCAGCTCTCCGCCATCGTCATCGTTGTCGTCGGCGGCGGCGTAGCCCAGGACGTGCAGCGAGCGCGCGGTCTCGGCGGTCCGCGCGTCCGGGTCCGCGACGACGTGTCCGTCGGCGGCGCGCACGGCGAGCGTCACCGCCGTGGCCACCGTCTTAAGGGGCACGGAGGCCGTGAGCAGGCCGAGGATGGCCGCGTGTAGCAGCGCCGGGATGATGGTGAGATTCTGTTTGTTGCGTCAGTCAGGTTAATCCGTAGAGTGGGCAGAAGTAGAGGGGGAAAAACAAAACAGAAGGGCCCGACGTACCAGCTGGGATCGGACCACCTTGGCGTTGACGTAGGCGTTCTCGGGCGTCTCCGTGACTTGCAGCGTGATCTGGATCATGGTCCGCGGGAAGCTCCTGATGGGGATGAGCTGCCGCAGCGCGCGCTGCAGGATGGACTCGAGCAGCCTCTCCGCCGTGCCTGCATTCGTTAGATTTTTTTTTCATACCGTAGGGGCGATTTCATCCATAGGCAATGACGTACCTCCAGTGCCCGCCGCAGGACGGACGTTGACGTCGACGATGGCCTCAAACGGATTCTCATCGCGCCGACCAGCCTCGATCGGTCCGTTGACCGCGCTGGTCACCGTGTAGCCGCCGTACGAGTATGTGGCGGAGCCATCTGCCTTGGGCAGCGGTGCCAGTTCGGCCCTTGGTTCCGCACTCGGCGACATCTCTGCGTTTTCGAAAAGGTGTCTGATGAAGCTGCCGAGATCGAAATTTCAAGTTGGAGGCGATTTGGAATTTTCGGGTGGGTATGGGTCACTGCAAGTAGCTTTCCCGCTAATTAGGCTGGGTAGGTACTTGGGCATCATTCACGCAAGAGCACGTTGTTACGGTTGAGACAAATGCGAAAGTCAATTTTCATCATAAAAATAGACGTTTATATCTGGTAGTAATTGATACTATCATAATTCATTTGGATTTGACTGTTCTAGAGGAACTTTGGCCTACCAAGCAACCGGGCAGTTTTTCAACACGTAACTTACTAATCTTTAGGTACGTATATCGTGAGCGTCGGGGACTTGTCTGTTTCAAGTCGAGAATTGCACGAATACACTACGCTAGCTATGTTTGTGTGGTATTTAATATTATAGGAACATAGGCTTCCAGAAGAACAAAACCTAACTGCTAGTCTACTGTTCGTAAATATATTTTTAGCCATACTCACCGTTTCAGGACGGTGACATTCTGGGTGGGCTACGCCTGTGACGATGTTGCTCTCTCGATATTTGGCATATGATAGAACCTCAGTAGCGACTAGTCAACTTGAAACTTGTAAAGAAAATATAAATGATAGCATGGCAGGTTTGAAACAACAATCCTGATTCTCAAAGTTGGTATAATCCTCCTCAATCATATGCTGTCAAGCCGTATCATGCACAGGTGCCGGAACTTTGTAACCCATCTATGTGTCTATGTACCTTACCTTCTATAGTGGGGCCCTGAAGATCGCCACTGTCAACGTCTCAAGATGCCAAACAGCCCTCATCAACCTGTGCATCTCCCCCGCGGTTCCACCTCCCACACACAACCAACACAAAACATGGCATCCAACGGGCCCTTACCAGTCCCGGCAGGAGCCTCCCCGTCGGCTGCCTCGATACCGAACCTGAAAGACCGCCTCCCCAAGCTCGAGCCTCGCCAGCGCCGCCCGCCACCGGCCAACCCGACCCCCGTGCCGCCGACCCCGCCGCTGCCCGCGCAGCTCGACGACCCGGCCGGCTGGGCCTACGCCGTGCCCTCGCGGCGCATCCTCACCCGCCGGGACCTCGATCTGTTCCTGGCCTCGCCCACGTACGACCTGCTCGTCGGGTGGGTGTTTGGCCTCGCCGACGCCGTCGTCGACACCCCGCGCTCCGCGCTCCGCGACGACGCCGCCCTGAGCGAGCCCGTCCGCGCGCTCCTCCGCATCCTCGACGAGGCCAGGGCCCTCACCGACCTCGCGCCTCCGGACGAGCAGGGCGGCTCGCGCTTCGGCAACCGCGCCTTCCAGCGGTTCGTCGACCTGGTCCGGGAGCGCGCGCCGGAGTGGCACCACCGGCTCGGCCTTGATAGTGGCGGCGCCGCCGCCGCCGCCGAGGCCGCCGCCTACCTGACGCAGTCCTTTGGCAACCGCGACCGCATCGACTACGGCTCCGGGCACGAGCTCAACTTTGCCGTGTGGCTGCTGTGCCTGTACCGCGCGCGCGTGCTCGGCGCCGCGGACCTGCCCGCGCTCGCGCTGCGCGTGTTCCCGCGGTACCTCGGCGCGGTCCGCGCCGCCCAGACGCTCTACTACCTCGAGCCGGCCGGCTCGCACGGCGTCTGGGGCCTGGACGACTACCAGTTCCTGCCGTTCCTGCTGGGCGCCGCCCAGCTGCTGCGCCACCCGTACATCACCCCGCGCGCCGTCCACCACGACCTCACCCTCGAGGAGGCCGCCCCGGACTACCTCTACCTCGACCAGGTCGCCTTTGTCAACAGCACCAAGACGGTCCGCGGCCTGCGCTGGCACAGCCCCATGCTCGACGACATCTCCGCCGCCAAGTCCTGGGCCAAGATCGACGCCGGCATGCGCAGGATGTTCGTCAAGGAGATCCTCGGCAAGCTGCCCGTCATGCAGCACTTCCTCTTCGGCTCCCTGGTGCCCGCCGCCGCCGCCATGAGTGCGGAGGAGGACGTCCAGGCCGCCGCGGGCGAGCAGGACGGCGAGGAGGGGCATGCTGGACATGTGCACGACGGCAAGGGCTGGGACGACTGCTGCGGCATCAAGGTCCCGAGTAGCATAGCAGCCGCGCAGGAGATGCGGAAAACGGGAGGCGCCAATGTGCTACGGAGGATTCCGTTTGACTAAACCAAAATACTCAGCATAGTCATTAAAAAAACGCAATAAGGAAACATATATAGTTCAACAGTCACAGCCAGGCAAGGGTCACATATCATAGCGCGGTCGGAAATGCAAGTCTTTCTTAGGTCAATTGGATTCAATTATGTCCATGCATGCTAAATAAAAATAACAACCACGACGGTTTGATGTGCTGTTCAACCTTGCTCTGTAAGTGCCAACCAAGAAATACAAACAAAAAATACACATAAATCGTCAACATAGCTCCGACGCCTTCCATGCCGCCTTGCGATTTGCAACAAGGGCCTTTTTGCTTTTTAGCCTCTCCCCATGTGATTCCAACACGCCAGGAACATGTTCAACATGAGTAATAAAAAAGAAAAATAAAAAAGAAAATGAACAGTGTGCCTCGAGTCCACTCGAGCTTGACCATGCACATGTTGGCAACATGTAACAAATTATGTAACGAGAAATAGAAAGTCCAGGTCAACGCAGGTCTAAGTCATAATCATATTCGTCAAGATGAGAAAAAAAGATGAGAGAATGTGTCAAATCCCAAAATGTGGCATGATGGGATGCAAAAGATATAAGAAAGGGTGTGGGCGCCAGGCCAGGGTAACTTGTGGTATGTCAGTCTATGCCGCAACAAGTTGCTGCAACGGCATGGGACCAGTCTCCTCGCTGGTTCGAGAACTGGTACGTGGCTGACGAAGGCGGTTGGTGACGTGAATATCGATCAGCATCTCCACGAGACTCTCTGCCTCTCGGTGCAGCTCGCCGAGCTCCTCATCGTTAAAAGAATGGCCGAGACGGTCATTCCCAGGGCGCGGCTTGCGGTAGGCCGCAAAGACGATGCCACGATCAATTTGCTCAGACAAGCGGACGCCAGAAACAGGAGTAGACGTGTTTCCAGAAAGGCTTCTGGCATACTGACCCGTGTAAAACGCACTAGCATAGCCGCGGGCCAGATCATGCGGTCGAGCATCAGCGTTCCGGTACTCAATCCAGCCATCAGAGCGTAGAATGGTGGTGTGGACTAAGGAGGATATTTGTAGAGGAGAGGGAACGTGGTGTAGACCGTGGGCAGCCAGTAGACGTCCAATCAACGGACGCTCGCCATTCAACTCCATCGGGCCAGGCCAAAGATTAACGATGTAAACAAGATCAAAGTCGTAGCTTTTGGCGATTCTGGCAGCGACATAAGCCGCAGCTGTGGCGGGTTGGCTTGCTCGGGGCGGTGTAAGGGTGAGCAGGGTGGTGGCAAGCGGCCGCGGCGCGGGTGCGATTTGCGTCTCAACTTGAAGAGTAGCAAGCTCATCTTCGGCGTCCTCAGCAATGTCATCATCACTCAGGCTGAGGAACTCGTTGACATCCGGCTCACGGAGAACAGAGCTCGAGGTTGATGGAGCCTCGGACGGTGCAAGACTGTGCTCACTATTTGATCTGCGCATGGGCACACCTTCAAGAGCGTCACCGAAATCCAGCTTGCTGTCACTGAACATGATCTTTTCCAGAGCACCTGTAGATTGAGAATGGCGAAGTTGAGGCGGGCGCGGTGGGTCGGGCAACGGTCCGAGGTGCGGAGAGTCGTCCGGTGTGGGCGGAGCTCGGTGAGGAAGTTCAGGCAGCTTCTTTGTGCGCCACGGCTCGGAAGAGCTGGTATTATCCTCGGGGTCTGACGAGGGTGGCGTATCGATTCGATATGGAGGAATATCCATGTGAAGAGGTGAGCGTGATCGGGGGCTGGGGATGCGAGGGGCTTCACTCGACTTGTCGCTGAAGGTGGAGGACTGGGGAGAGATTTGGCCGTTTTGGAACGCCGGCTTGGGAAATTGAAAATCGCGGAGACCAGTGACGAGTCGGTGTTGTCTTCTGCTGTTGAGAGAGGGCGAGCGGACCGGTCCGTTTCGGGAGCACGCGCTACCAATTGAGCCGTTCTCCCGAGAGTGGCCGCAGATTGAGCCTTGCGAAGTGAAAATGTCAGGGACAGAAGGAGAGCGGCCGGTGGCTTCCCGAAGGCTAACTTCGTCTCGTGCACACATCCGAAGCTTCTTGGGGCGGATGAAGGATGGGGAAGGAAATTGCTGATTGAGGTGGTCCGAAGGACGGACAGTAGAACTTGGCGGCTCAGGTTCAGAGGTGACGACGGTAGGGAGCGAGCCCTTGCGCTTGTAAGCAAAGAGTCGCTCAAAGCGATCAAATCGGTTCGACATGGCAACGGGTAGGTGTATCGAAACGGTTTCAGAAATCGATATAGAATTATGGGATTAGAACTCCGCGGGATGGTGGTAGAGTGGCGGGCAAGAACACGAGCGTTTGTAGCCGTCTGTTACGCCAATGTCCAATGTCTTGAGATGAGGCACAAGTGAGGGGCGGGACAAAGCACCCAGAGTGGCGTCTTTGAGCAAGGACTTTGAAACGAAGTGAAGTGAAGACAAGTCCTGATCAGAGCATTTCCAGGACTAGTATATAGAAAACGAGGTCCAGCGGGTCGAATCGCTGATGGGCAGTGACCAAGAGCGACATGCGAGGAAACGCCAAGAGAGCAACCCAAGATTGGATGCGAAGAGTGGAAGCACCTGACGACAGCCGAGCGGTGACAGTGGAGAGGTCCTTTTTTCGAAGACGAGTCAACCAGGTTGGCCGACAGGGTGCTGGGTATCGCTGGCGAGGATGAGGATGAGGATGGAGTTGGTCGAGGTGGCGCGAGCGCAGGTGTAAGTTAATAGTTGCGGCGCAGCTAAGAGTAATATAATAAGAGAAGAACCAGGTGATAGTCCCCAAGTAGTGGGAAGTACCTGAATGGAGCGGGGAGCGTCAACGGCAGATGAAGTTGCCAATTACGGAAGAACCGTTTTTGGGCGGAGAGGCAGCTAGCCGGCAGCTGGCGAGGGAGCGTCGGATGGCACAGCTGGCAGCTGGCAGCTGGCGCAGCTGGCAGGCAACTGGCAGTCGAGAATGGCGATGTGATGTGAAGCGTTGGCAGCTGGTAGCTGGCAGCTGGCAGCCGGCAGCATAAACAGTTGACAGCTGACAGCAGGATGATGTGGAATCGAGGTGCAAACGTCGGCCAATTCCTCGCTTCGACAACCTAGCAGGATGTAGAGATTCGCATCGTAAGGAGGACATTCCTTCCAAACCCCATGCCGGAGGGGGTCTGCCATTCTTTTAAGAACGAGGCAAGGGCAAGCCAGCACACCACTACGGCCTACGACTTACTACTAACACCACCACCACCACCGACGACCCAGTGTCACCACAGTCAAAAAGCAAGCAACGGTCCGGTGGAGATGCAAGGAAGCCACACAAGGGTGCAGGGGAGCTCTGGATGTGGATACAACCAGCCCAGCCAAAGAAACAACAGGGCAGAAATAAGCAAAACACCAAGGCCAAAAAAAGAAGACACTAGCTAACAAAAATGACAGGGGAAGCCCATTGACTCTCAGACCCGGACCTAGCCCGACGCGCAATTGGCACCAGCCAGCCAGTTGAGATGGTGGCACACATCCACCACTCCACCACTTGTCTCTCCTCCAACGCTGCTGATGGTGGCGACACGAGCTGTTCGAATTACTCTAACTAGCACTGGAAGTCTCATCTTCCGACAACCATACGCCAGACAGCCTGATGGCTCTCAGGCCCTACCTAGTCAAGAGACACGATGACTCTAATAACAGAGCAGCGCCACAATGACCTTTCGGCAAATCGTCACCCCTATCTGCCAAGACGCAGGAATACCACAGCCAGAATTGCTGCTTGGAACACCGGGCAAGCCGTCATCACCTACAATATAGAGATTGTTGCGGCAACAGGATAGGGCACGAAGATAATTGTTGGCGATGCGTTTTGATCTTGCTTGCCCTTGGGTCGGAAACATTTGACGGCGAACGATATTCCGGCCTACAATGCACCTCCAAGCTTGCTTTTTAATCGCCAGCAGGCTGCTTTATTGTAGTGCCACAACCGGTTAGTCCACATCAGCGGCATGCCAGTTGGAAGATCACCTCCCCCTTACCATCATCTCTCACTTTTTATTTTCTTGTTATTCTCGTGCGTGTGCCACCACATTGGTGCTATGGGGCCCAAAAGCACTCTTGCTGCGGAGTCGACGCATCAGCTCCCGCAGGTAAGGGCTGCACCTGCAGGAGGTAACTAACCACCTAGTAGACCACAGCCGATTGCGCCTCCCTCTAACTACCACCAGTGCGACTGAACGAAAAGAAGTAACGTTGGGTTTATTGAGGTACACTGCTTGAGTCTGGTGCCCTTTTCCACAGCTGACTCGAAGAATTCTAATACCAGTGTTCTCTTCGGCTGGACCGGGTTCAGGCACCAGAATCCCTGATGCTCCGCACGAGGCGTCTAATAATAATAACCGACCATGACAGAAGGCTCCTCGTCTCGCTTGTTACTGAAACCACAAGGATGCGGGCTACAGATGAAAAAAAAAAAACCGGTGGTGACGATGTTGATGTGATAAGCAGGGGGGAAACGCGAAGTGATTCCAGAATGTACCAAATGCTCATGCTGCGTCTGAGTACGGGGATACATATGCAGCAACAAAAAGAAGTGCGGTTGATGAGGCGCACCGCGTACCACAGCCCTGGTTCCGCAACCACTTGGAGCCAGGTCCAACGGTCCACCCGCAGAGGATGGACAGGGCCTATTATTCATTAGAGCAGAAATGACGCGAGAGACGACCAGCTAGCAGAGTTAGCCAGTGGGCTGGAGGGTCAAAAGCAAATCCTCCCTGTGAGCGAGCTATCACTTTCCCGGCCAGCTGGAGCGTCCAAGGTGATGATGAGCCGGGTTGCCTGCCAGATTATGTGTGGATGGCATGGCATAGATATATTCTACGGGAAATGAGGAAATGAGAGACGACTTGAGCACGGCCTGCGATGGACACGTTATGAGCACGGCCATAAGATGCGCCACGGCCGACGTCCCTGGCGGCGCGATCCTGAACTCTATCATGGTCGGCATAAAATACCTCGACTAGGCAATGAGCGGCAAGCTTCTGGCTCCGCCCCACATGGAACACCTCGCGGTATTCCCGCCCACAATACGGCTGTGATTCCGGGCTTCGTCGAGCATTGCTCCGCTGGACCAGGCCGCACCAAGCCGTGCAGCTCTGGGGCTCAGGCGTTTTCCACACTGGCAAGTCTACAACTGGACTTGGTCAGCCCTCATTGCGCACGGTTGTGGCTGTTCCTTTTCGGGGTCGGATGCCTGCAACGGCCTGCAATATCTGTTCAATTTAATTGCCACAGACCAGGCTCCCAGTGGTCTCCGGCAAGGAGTCCCTTGTCCTCCCGTGGCCTAGAATTTCACAAAAGGTCCGCCCAGGCTTACTTGCGACAGCCAGCAATACATAGACCAGTACAGTCTGCATCTGCGCCCGCAAACCCAACGGTGGTGAAGTTGGCAGTACGTACGGTGCCTTGACCGTGTCTCATCGGACACCGCCTAGAATCATACAATTTCTGCGCAACGCAAAATTGGATCCGATCCGTGGGCGGCCTTGATGAATTTTTTCTCGCTTCAACGGCCTCTCTCTAGCTGTCTGTACTGGTTGGCGGGACAGTCGGACAAGTCACAGGTTGACGCTGTGCTTGTGTTGCCACAACAGGTCGGCTTCAACTAACTTATTAGTGCTGGATTTCCTTTTGCAATGCCGTCCGTCCCATGGCTGTGTTGCTGTTGCCAGACGCCCTTGACCACACTATCACCATGCAGTGCTTCCTTCTCCCCACCAGGGCTTGGCTTCCCGCCCTTACGTCTCGCCAGTAAGACCAGTGAGACCGAGAGAGACGTTCACCTGTTGGAAGGGCTAGAACGAGGCGCCGCCATTCTTTCAATCAACAGCACACCAGCATTTTTTAGGGCACATGGTGCTAATACACTGATCGTGTGCTGCGAGATTTGCCCTGCAGACCCTGTATATGCAAATTCATCTACTCGGCATGGCGAGGCCCTGCCATCGTCGATCACAGCTCGTGGAAGCGATTGCATGATTTATGATTTGCAAGGAGATTGCCTCCTGTGGCGTGCGGTCTTCGCTCACCCACACACACCCTGAGAAGAACGGCTGCCTCCCCAGAAAGAACAGACAAGTGACGAGTTGGCGAGTCCGCACATGGATCCCCGGGCGCGACTTTCGTTGAAATAACGTGGCACGGTATCTAACGAGAGCGAAACAGCGAATGTAAGGAAAGTCCATTTTGCTTTGTTCCAGCTCATCTCGCCCCGTGCCCGTATGTATCTCATTCTGATTAGTGTGAGGCAAAGGCTCCTCACCAACTACCCTTTAGCTCCGCTCAAGGGATATTCTGACTTTCTTTTTGGGTAGTTTTTTCTTTTTGTTTCCTTTTTCTTGCTCTAGTTATATGTTGTTTCTTTGTTTTGGTGGCTTTCGGAGAAGTGACTTGCTATGAGAACAGTTTTCATCTGATGACTCTAGTTATCAGCAGTGCATCTGACTTGCGCTGCCTGCCGTGTCCGAAAAAGAATGGGTTGGGCCGGTGGAAGTGCTCGCCCAGTATTGCGCGCCCATCTGCAAGACTGATACAGATTACAGGCCAGCCATTAACTATTAGGCATGGCTAGATATGACCTTGCTCGAGCAAGCTGCGGGATGAATCTCGACACCCCTTCACCGTTCTGTATTGCCATCCTTGACTCCGGCTCTTCAGCCTCTACACCGGTGTCATCAAAGGCTTTCCTGCGTTACCCAGGATCCCTGAGCAGCACACAAGGGCCTCGGGGTCCCTGGCCCAATATGCGAAATATGCATGTTGTCAACGACAGGACAGGGAACTTCTCCGCCTGTGGCTCCTCCTTCTCCTCCTCGCCCCTGTGAAAGTCATGCACATCCCATCCGAGCCCTCATTGTCGGGGTCGTCGCTAAACCCCACACAGCTCCAGAGCTTCGGGGGTTCCTCGAGGCACGCACCCGGTCCAGCTTCTTTCCATCCGGGGAGGGGGAAGGGGGCATCATTCGTGAATATGAATTGCCATCACTACGCATGGGTCCGGCGGGCAAAATGGCACCAGGCCTGATTACAGTTTACAAGTCAAGAAGTGCATTGTAGGAGGTTTGCTCGTCGTCGACGCGGGGGAGCGGGGAACAAAAAAAAACCTGGTTGAACTCGTTATGCGTCGTTACGAACCCATATGCAGGAGTTTTCTGCAGCCACACCAGAAAAAAAAGGGGAGGGAGGGGCTGGCTTTTTCTTTGAGCTCGTGAAGGAGCCAACATCGCCGAGCACCGCGTCGGTCGCGAGGGGGTCACAACCTACAATTGCACCTTTGTCTCGGGGGAGGCCGGCCGGAAGCACCCAGCATTAGAAAAGGTCACACCATTTGTTTCCCATTCTTTTTGAATATTATTCGTACGCATACTATGCACGCTGCCGGGTTCGGTTGTCCGTCCGACTTGTGTTTTTTTCCTCTTCTTGTTTGGCACAATGACCGAGGTCCACCTCCGAACGGAGGCCGGCCTCTCTCTCTCTACTCTCGTGATGCCCTCAATGCTAATAAGTTGTCTCCGTGACCGCAGCAGGGGCGGCGGCCGTCAGTTGCTGGTTAGTCGAGCCTTGTTAAAACGGGTTGCCGTCTCCCGTGGGAGATCGTGGACAGTGGCAGAAACGACCTCGGCAGAGTCCCAAACGCACGCCCTGCAGCATTTTGGCGGGCCAAAGCTCTCGCTTATTACCGTCTGAACTCGAAGCTTGGACCAAGAGAGCAGATGGATATTGTTCCGCCGTAGCCGCCGCCTTTTCATCGGGGCCTTGGGTCTATCAAGGTTACAGGAAAGAGGCCCTCTACGTTTTCGAAATCGGCATCTCATGTCTAGGTAGGGCTCTGTCTTGGCCCATGACACCCAGGCCATGACATGATGTTGTCATCTTTTACTGGTGAATATGAGACAGCAGAGGTTGACCGGCAAGGGTAAAGTCACAGCTCGCAGAGAGGATAGTCGCACGTGACGATGGCATATTGACATGTCCAGAAAAGGTCAGGGAGATTTTGAGCCACCATCGATCAAGAAAAAACAGTCTGTGGTCATGGGTACTGAGACTTGATTCCCGCGCATCCGTACCTGGCAGTTGAGCCAGGGGATTATGTCTCCTCGTAAAGTCATTACCTTGAAGGGAAATTTCCCGAGAGTGTTTTTTCTCACAATCAGTTCTCAACGCTGTCTCTGTTTCTCCAGAAACATTGAATACTATCTTTTTATCGACGTGCCGAGACAGAACAAGATGCCTTTGCGGAAAGGACAGCAGGGACATCTAGCAATGACGCAACTCCCTTTGACCACTTGTTTCGATGGCGATGGGAGCCAGGGAGTAGACGCGGGGAAGAGGCCAATCTCCCTTGTTCAAACCCATGTTCAACAACCAAGAAAAGGATTTCCCTTTTCGTCATATCCCCCGGGATGTTTGAGACCTGCACCTAAAAACAGACCATCTGATCACTCGAACCCCCAACCACTTACTCGGATTTCTTCTGGAATAGGTGTCAATTACCCAGAAAATGTCATCTTCTTCCCATTACGGGTAGCCGCAGAGCCAGTAAGATTGTGAAATCCCACCCGGTCGGCTTTTGCCAAGTGTGATTGTCTGATATTACCGAGTAGACTGCCTCTTCTTCGTCCAGCCAGAGCCCGTCCATTTTCGGGCTGGGCCGAAGCTTTTTCAGGCTACCGGGGGTTCGAAAAACAAATTGCTCTCACGACGATATAGACAGAATCGGATGTTTAAGGCTGTCCGTGTACCCGAGGACATGGTGAACCGCGAGGGTGGCTTGACTTGTAAAAGCTGCAAGTGAGAAGAAGGCGAGACAACAAGGTCTGATGCGGCAGGCAGCAAAAAGTGCCATCCCCTTCCCGCGAAGAGAATGAGACCAATTGTTCTAGTCTGCTTCCTTTGGGGGGGAGGGGGGGAGGAGGAACATTGCCGGGGCTTCTCGTCCGTTTTTCGGGATGCGACTTGGGATCAGTTTTTGGGGGCGATCCCCTTGCCCGGTAATCTGGTTTCTGTTATCCGTGCCACCGAGATCCCAGTACAACAAGCAAGTTCTTGACCGCCACCGCCGCCGCGCGGCGGCCCTTCCATGTTGGAGACGACTTGGTGTGGCTGGACCTCGCTTGTATCTTGTGTGAACCGGCCAGTTGCGTGCAGTACGGAGAGAAACTGATTGTGATTTGCTCAGGGGAGTAACGTTGGTAGCATGTCGTGTAGCCCTCCCAACCTGGTTCGTGGGACATGTGCTACCCAAGAAGGAAATAGAAACCAAACATTTTTTTTCGTTTTTTTTTCTTTTGCCCTCTTTCCGCTGTTGTTTGCCGACTCGCCGATACCGCATCTTCAGAGATGTTTCCCTTTTCGTCAGCATGGGGCAGGCGCTCTGCATCATCAAAGACATACCATCCAGCTTTGCCAATACTGCCTGTCTGTCATGCATTGTTATCACAGCCCAGAAGACGGTGAGGATGCAGCAAACATTGCTTTCTTTTTTTGGACGCCGCCAGAATCGGGAACGGCATGAAAAGCTGGGCTGGTCAGCACCCTTGCAAACCACCACCGCCACCCACCCAATCCAAAATCATATCAGCTTCCCGTAGTACATAGCTGAGAGAAAGCAAATCAGTCGCGAGGGCAACAGAAAGAGTTCGGCATATGAAGACACTCCAATGCAAGTTTCAGTTCCGTCAGCAAAAAGGCCTTCTCCCCCCCCCTTTTATTCGGACTGCTCTGTCGCTACCTTGCTGCGCTGAGCACACATATCGTCTTCATCCAGTCTCCATTGCCTGCCCATCCCAGGACGTGCATGAAGCTTGATTCGGCGTGCATCAGGGCGGAGAGGCTTGCATTCAGCTCTGCATTTCGGATATGCAAAATGCACCATGGTGCGCGTCATCGCAGCCCAACCGCGCCGCAGATCCTAGTTCAGGTACCCGCGCCAATCTGCGCCGACGTATTGTTTTGGTGCCTTGTTTCCTGCAAGCCTCACCTTTTTGTCTTGGTTGTATATATCATGCAGAGTGCTGAAAACGTCGGCAATTCAGCCCGGCCCGCAAAGGTACCATGAATGATATAGAAGTCCATTTTCATTATTGCCCGGGGTGCCGAAAGCCTTTCCCCTGCACCGGTGAGGCTGTGTCACTCGCTGGATGAAGTGGCGTCCGTAATACTTGCCGCTGCTTTTATTGCTACCTGCATGTTTCCCTTCGGCCTACTTCAATACAAAGAGTTAGTTGCATGACAAGACAAAACACATAGCAGCAGATCATGCCTGCATGTCACAGAATGCAGGTCATTTTACAGCTCTGCTATGCTGTGTCTCAAGCCTCGCCGCAGCAATGTGATAGCAAGGGCATCATGCAGAACTGACAGGTAAAACAATGAAGTGTCATGCTGAAAATAGCGCATGCGAATCCTCTCGCAAAATTAGACGCAAAATCACCGTACAATAAGACAAGAAATGGATGGCGATCCTGGATTGGTGGTCGATGCGTCAACTTTTGGATATCAAGCAACATCTGATGATTCATTCTTGACAAGCTGTAGCGTAGAACAGGCCATTCATATGTTGTGATGTGCTGTGATCCAGTTTGACCTAGGTTAGAGCTTGGAAGCGCTGTCATTCTCGTCGACCTCGCCAAAGAGACCCATGAAAGCGTTGTGAATCTCTTCCGTGAGATCACTCGCTTGCAGACTCCTCCCCCGTTTCAAAAAAGCGATTCGGGAGCATTCCTGTAGACTTGATTAGCAAGTCGAGTCCCCGTAGAGAAGCCCAGCAAAGCGATTTCTTACTCTTGTGATGGCGCTGCCACCAAACGCAGCGAGCCCAACCATCTCCTCCTTGCCCAAGCGAGGCGTCTCCGGATCACCCCAAAGCTTGTCAATGTATGCTTTCCTCCACGCGAGAAAAGTTGCAACGCTTCCAGTAAGAGTATCGCCTTGACCACCACTTCGTTTGCGGCCGCCTTCGACATCAACAGTCAATGTGACCTTTCCGTTTGAGATGAGGTCCATCTTCCCCTTTTGTATAATGGTAACACCTCCGAGCGCGTTGGAGAGAGCTTCTACTCTGTGCGTTTCGCTCTCGTTTATACTGCTTTCGACACCGATTGCCTTCCAGAGCCGATCGAACTCGACCACGTTCGGTGTGAGTACAGCTTCAGGGTAACCGTTGATGAGGTCTGGGTCCTTCTGAATGAGCTGGAGGGCATCAGCGTCGAGAACAATCGGCATGTTCTTGTCCTTGGCCGCACGGATAACCTTTTCCACGGTGTCTTGCATCAGCGGATCGCGGCCGAGGCCGGGGCCGATGACGAGAACATGGAAGCGAGCAAGCATGTCGATGATTGGAGCCGCGATCTTGTCCGGACTGGCAGATGACTCCTGCGCGGCACCCAGTTCCGTGGCATAGGATGGGCTCTGTCGCATCAGAGGGTGGACCATCAGGTTGGGAGAATATGTCTTGATCACGGCAGCTGCGGCTGGCGTGCAGATGACATGCGACTAGACATTCGTCAGAGTTAGCAAAACGGACAGTGCAGTTCAGAATTCACCTCGGAAGAAGAAATACCAAATCACACCCTAGCCTTGCGCTGGCCATGGCCGAAAAATACGGAGCTCCTGTATAGTCCTGGCTGCCGCCGATGACAGCAACGCGGCCGAGTTGGCCTAGAAATGGCGCGCAAGAGTCATCAGCCAAAACTGCCGTGTGAACCGTAGATTGGGCCAGTTCATCCAGCCTTTACCTTTGTGGAATGTATCGAGCATTGGCGGAACCATGCGCCTAACTTTTGAGAGCACAGCAGTGGTAGCAGCCGACATGTTTGGGCTGGAAGTATGAATGGGCATGTCGTCCAGTCTCGGCTGCGCAGAACTGCAAGTTTGGTCTTTCCTAACTCAGATAGCCACGATCGATAGTCAAACACAAGTATGTTTTTGATCAATGCGACGGCGTTTGAGCGATTGTGGTTGTGTCCGGACTCCCGCTTGCGCGTTTGTTGCTGGCGAAGAAGTGAAGTTGCCTGGTGATGGTTCATGGGACTCGATAGCTCAGCATTGGATCCGCAATTGTACGTCGTCGCCACTGAGGGTCAACAACAGCCAAGTGCATTCCTTCCATTCTCTTGTCTTGAGCTACTCGTTATCCAGGGGAATGGATGAAGGCACGGGACGTAGGATTGAAAAAAAAAGAGAGAAGAAAAGGGCGGGAGCGGGCGCCCTACAGTTGGCAGTTGGCATTGGCAGTTGGCATTGGTATTGGTAGTTGGATAAGATAGTAGTTTGTATTATTTTTAAAATTCTTGTTATCTCTATTATCCTTATTATCTTTATTATCGTTAACATTTTTATGATCGTTAATATTTTTATTATCTTTATCATCTTTATTATACCCAGAACTGGAGGAAAAGCTCAGCGACCGACCTAGCCAACAAAGCCATGGAACGCGCCCACAGAGCTGCACACCATGACAGGTAGACAGGTGCGACAATGGATTGACGCAGTGGTCTGGAAAGCACCTCGAAACAGTCACCACTACAGCTGTTAGTCCAGTCCACAATCATGGAATTTATCAGTTGTTTTAAAAGAACAAAAGGAATCGAGGGCGTTAATTGAGTTCTGGGCTCTATTTTACAAGTGGTAGCATGTCTGGCGAATTCCCTCTTTTCACCCACATCGCTCCGTCAGGCGCAACCCCTCGGTTATTCCCCCGCTAGAGAGAAACAAAGACTACAAAGATTTCGGTATAGACAGCAACATCCCATCAGCCCTATCTCTAATCGGCACAGATGCTTCTCCGTATTATGACTTAGTTAAGGAAGCTCTTGATGAAGGTCTGTGTGACGTCCTTCAGCTTGGCCTCGAGCTCCTTGCTGATGGCACCCTCCTTTTCGATAGTGGCCAGGAGCTCAGGCTCGTTCGTCTTGAGGTGAGCAAGGTAGTCCGACTCCCACTGCAGAATGCGGTCGACGGGGACGTTATCCAGGTAACCGTTGACACCAGCGAAGATGAGAGGAACCATCTCGTTGACAGCCATGGGCGAGTACTGCTTCTGCTTGAGGAGCTCAGTCAGACGCTCACCACGGGCCAGAACCTGCTTGGTGGCGGCATCCAGGTCGGAACCGAACTGGGCGAAAGCGGCGACCTCACGGTACTGGGCCAGGTAGAGCTTCAGGGAACCAGCGACCTGCTTCATGGCCTTGAGCTGGGCGGCGGAACCGACGCGAGAGACAGAAAGACCGACGTTGATGGCGGGACGGATACCCTTGTAGAAGAGCTCGGACTCGAGGAAGATCTGGCCGTCGGTAATGGAAATGACATTGGTGGGAATGTAGGCAGAGACATCACCACCCTGGGTCTCAATGATCGGCAGGGCAGTCATGGAGCCGCCACCATGCTTCTCGTTAAGCTTGGCAGCACGCTCGAGCAGACGCGAGTGCAGGTAGAAAACGTCACCGGGGTAAGCCTCACGGCCAGGAGGACGACGGAGCAGCAGAGACATCTGACGGTAAGCAACAGCCTGCTTCGACAGATCATCGTAAATGACGAGAGAGTGAGACGAGTTATCACGGAACCATTCACCAATGGCAGCCTAGTACGCACGCAGTGTTAGCATCAATCGACTCTAAAAGCTCCGGGTTTACATACGCCGGTGAAAGGGGCAATGTATTGCAGAGGCGCGGCCTCAGAAGCGGTCGCCGCGACGACGACGGAGTACTTCATGGCATCGTTCTCCTCCAGAGTCTTGACGAACTGAGCGACAGTAGAACGCTTCTGGCCGACGGCGACGTAGACGCAGTAGAGCTTCTTCTTATCATCAGTGCCGTCGTTCCAGCGCTTCTGGTTGAGAATGGTATCGAGACCGACAGCGGTCTTGCCAGTCTGACGATCACCAATGATCAGCTCACGCTGACCACGACCGACGGGAACCATGGCGTCAATGGACTTCATGCCAGTCTGGACAGGCTCGTTGACGGACTTGCGAGGAAGAATGCCGGGGGCCTTGAGCTGAGCACGGCGTCTCTCCTTGGCCTTGATGGGGCCCTTGCCGTCAATGGGGTTGCCGAGAGCGTCAACAACACGACCAAGCATTTCGGGGCCGACGGGGACATCGACCTAAAACAGTATTAGCTGTGCTAAAATGTCTGTCCATCTGTCGGTTATACTCACAATTTGACCGGTACGCTTGACGGTCTCACCCTCCTTGACCAGACGGTCGGAACCGAACAGGACGACACCGACCTGACCAGCCTCCAGGTTCATGCACATGCCTTTGACACCAGAAGAGAACCTGGAACAATAGAATGAGCTCGGCTGCGTATTAGAAGCAGGGGATGCAGGGTGTGGCTTACTCGACAAGCTCCTCAGCCTGGACGTTGGCCATGCCGTGGACACGGGCGATACCATCACTGCGGGGGATCGGTTAGTACATGTTCTGTTCTGTTGGACTGCAATCGTGGTTTCGTAGTGGCGAGAAATCGGGGTTGGTTGAAGTCCTCGCAACTCCTTGGTGCGCAGCAGTTATGTTTCTCCACATACCCGACAGAGAGGACACGACCAGTCTCAGCAAGGTTGGTCTCCTCCTGAACACCACGAATACGCTGCTCGAGAATGGAAGAGACCTCGGTGGGAGAAGCCTTGGCTTCGGCGTAGGTACGGGTCTGGATCGAGGCGACGGCGGGTGCGGCATTTCGCTAGTAGGGAAAAAACAAGTTAGCCGAAGGTCAAAGGAGCAATCTCGGAGAAGCTCGAAAAACGGCGGGACAGCTCAAAAAAGCTTGCCGCGCGTGTTTCTCGGTGGTGTAGCAATCCAATTGGGTCGTTAAAGGATTTTTCTGATGAATCGTGCTGTTTCGCGTCGAATTCGATGGCTTGCGCGGTCGGGTCGGGGGGGGGCTGAGGAGACACTCACAATGGAGACTCGGCTGGCGGCACTCACGGCGCCGACAGCGCGCGTTGACTGACGGAGGGCGTTGCGGAACATGCTGAGGGAGGGAATTGGAGTCTGAGGTGAAAGAGAAGCAATTGCAGCAACGTGCAATTGGGGAGAGGGGAGATTGGGAGATGCAGTGCTGCCTTTGGGGGAGAGCGAATGGAGATTTTCGGGAGGACAGAGCAGAGTCTGTGAGGGAGAGTGTGGAGCAGTGCTGACAAGCCACCCAATCAGGGGAAACTGCGCGGTTTTGCCCGAGAAAACCGCTGCCGCGACAACGATACTCCGGTCTCATTTTCTACTGGACTTCAGCGTCTGGAAAATGTGCTAAGCAGTTAGCCTCTGAGCCAGCGTAAAGACTGGCGGTATTTTAGTGGCTGCCTTGATCTTTATTATCTTTAATATCTTTATTATCTTTATCATCGTTATTATTTTTATTATTTTTATTATTTTTCTTACGTACTGAGGGATAGCTAGCTTTCGCCACAGCAGTGTCAACAGGAAGCGTCCATATCGCAACCTTTGTCAAGTGTTACCATTTTCCAGTGTTTCTATTCCTGAGCGCAGTTTTTGGTCTACATAGACTAAGAGTGTAGCTTCATTAGGCGGCTAGAAATTCAAGACATGGCCAGACCCGACGCTTTACCGAGCCGCCACCGCGGCTTACTCAGCCGACCTTGAAACTTGGGCGTCTTGCGATTTTCGTTCATATACGAACATGGGTATACAGAGCGCGAGTCGTTCTTCATGCCTCGCATTACGGTCGTCTCCGCTTCAACCGAAGCTCCCCATGACATCGCATAGACTGCATCGAAATGACTACTCGGCCACGAAACAGAGGGCGCTCGACGACGCGAAGAGCATGCAAGTTTTCGTCATCGAATCTTGCAGGAAAGTAAACAAGGAAATACCTCAATATCAACTCTCCGAGCTCATCGGAAAAGGAAGCTACGGCCGAGTTTACAAGGCGAAGTCACTTGCCAGTGGCAAGCATGTTGCTATAAAAATAATCGACATTGAGCAAGGGGACAGCTCGAACCCGAGAATGGCCGACACCTACAGCGATTTAATGAAGGAAATCAACGCACTCAAGCTGCTCGGTGAAAGTAACGCCAGAAACGTCAACCACGTTATCGAAGCTCTTGCAGTCGGGCAATCTATGTGGGTGATCACGGAATATTGTGCTGGTGGCAGTGTCGCTACCCTGATGAGACCAAATGCTCCCAGTGGTCTTCATGAGAAGTGGGTTATTCCTATCCTGCGTGAGGTTGCCGAAGCTTTGAATTGGGTCCATGCATAAGGCATTATTCATCGTGACCTCAAGGGCGCAAATGTTCTCATCGCCGAAGAAGGTGCTGTTCAACTGTGCGACTTCGGCGTTGCTGGGGTTATTGCTACGAAATTTGATAAACGAACAACTGTTATTGGCACACCGTATTGGATGGCGCTAGAGCTCTTTGACGAGTCTGCTTCATATGGCACGGAAATCGACATTTGGGCATTTGGCGCCATGGCATATGAAATTGCTGTTGGATAACCACCAAACGTTGCTTTTGGTATGGACCTCGCAGGATTGGGTACCCATCTAAAGCACCATGACCCCCGTTTGGATGGCGATCAATATTCCGCTGAACTGAAAGGCATCGTTGCGTACTGCTTGAAAGGCAACACGATCGAACGGCCAAACATCCAGCAGGTTCAAGCGCATCCATACATATTTGAAACGGAAAGGGACTTCCCGACTTCCTCCCTGTCGCATCTAGTCGGCGCATTCAAGCTGTGGGAGTCTCAGGGCGGTGACCGGCGCTCTCTCTTCTCTGCTGGCGGAGCTCAAGGGCTAGCGGACCGGCCGGCCATAACTACGGCATCTGCTGAAGATGGAATTTCAGTACAACGGGGAGCATTGGTTGGGAGGACGGAGCCGGAGCGGCCGTGGCTCGAGTGTAAGCGCCAGTAACATAGCAGATAAGGTATCATCGTAGATTATAACTCCGTTCGGCTAGCAGCTGAAGTAGAGTTTCCCGAGCTAGCCCTGCATGCTACTTTGGGGGAAAACTCTTGACGACGTTCAGGCATCCGATCGGCCACCCTCCCCGCCGCCCCTTTGAGCAATCTGTAAATGGATTTCCTCAGCCATTGACCCAGCCAGCAAACGTATGCCTCAGACGCCGCTCACCTAACGGGTTAGCTGGTTCTTCGCAGCAGGTGCAGTGCAAGGTGCTGATGAAGGCCTGGCCGCGTCTTCGTCGTGGCTTCTTTTCGTCCAGTATTTTCTCACCTATGCGCTGCAACTTGGATTGATTGTACGTGAAATCAGATGGTTTCGCGTACACAATTAGAGTATGACCGATTATAAATTCGAGGCACACGTTATTGTAAATGCTCTGGTCGGGCGGCCACCAGTTAACCATCACTTCCATCCGTAGTTTGAAGCCGTACTTGTGCTCTCTCGCTACCATTGATCTCCTGCGGCCACAACTATCATACGGTAAAGACCAAATTACATGAAGGGAAAAAGCAAATCAAGTTTTTTTTAGCTTGGATATATTGTTAGCACTATCTGAAATGCCAAGCATACTGTTGGAATAGGCCCATATTGGTGATAATAGGTAGATTCAGTTAATTGTTGTCATTCTTGGTTGCTTAGTTGATGTTTGTACACATAGGTCTCGGTTGTCAGCCAATCAGAGCGCCGGCATCGTTTTGCCTGCTTGCGCTAATGGCTTCCAAGTTCTAGTCTACGAGGCAGGTTCCAACAAGTACTCGCTGTACCCGCTGCATTGCCATCAAAGAATCATGTCTTCCCTGCGTAATCCCCTTTTCCTATGTCGTCAACGAGTTTCTAGCGATTCTTAGGTCGACGTAGGGTTGCTGCTCGGTCTGATTGGCCTGTGTCGCCTTCTTGTCATCATTCTGCTGGACTTCTACCTTATTTAGTGTGCTCGGGATAATATGCATTTGCGGACTACCTAGTTGGCCTGTAGTGAGTGGTAGTAAGTGCGTCCTAGTGTTGCGTGTGCTAGTCGTCGCTAGTTCTCCTACCCATCATACCGCCAACAGTGCTAGACGCAGCTGTGAGACGCACTCGAGTACTTCCGCACATTATCCCAATCTTCGCAGCCGCCAACGTGCCATTAAAAGCAGCACTCCTTAGACGAGTGCGCAGCGTTGTTTTAGAACAGTCTTGCAAGCAGGCGTAGAAAAAGAAGTACGCACCATCTCAGATGGCGCAACCGTGGAGGAAAACTGGCAACGATTGCCTACTAGAAAGACTCATAGATAGCGGCATACCGAGGCTTACAATTTGAAAGGCGCGACACCTTTAATTACACAAGGAATTCATCGTTGATGTCCGGGTTTCAACCCCTGACGCGCGATGCCAGATGCCAGGAATGAAAGCAGGCTACCCGTGTCCGGGTTCGTTTTCATTCGCACCCAGAAACAGGGCGATTGCTGAAGCTCGTTTCCGAGCACAATGGTGACATTGAGACTGCAGAGAAGATAGGCCAAAGGAAATGTGTTCATCACATTCGCAAGCAGATATAAAGCCGGCATGGGCGCCGGTCGGTCTCTAAGGCCGAGCTCGACTCAATTGCTGGTCGAGCTGATGCGTAGATAACTTAAATACAGATATCGCCTGTTCCGATCCCGTTTCCCTGAAAAAAAAAAAAAAAAGTGTAACATTCGCCATGACAATCCGGAATCCTGCCCCATTAATTTTTTTGGTGTGGGTGTGTCCGTCGCGCATTTACCGGACGATGCCGTCGAAGCGAGTCTTGAACCAGCGGACAGTCTCCTCACGCCTGATGCGGTGGGAGGAGCCGATGGTGGACTTCATGCGGCGGCGGCGGGTGACGCGCTCGCCGGGGCGGGTCATGCAGCAGTAAAAGTCCATGCCGTAGATACCGATGGAGGGGTCGTACTTGATGCCAAGATCGATGTGCTCGGAGATACCGAAGCCGAAGTTGCCGGTCTCGGAGAAGTTGCGCTTGCGGAGCTCGTACTCCTTGACCTTGAGGCCACGCTCGAGAATCTCCTCGGCCTTGGGGCCGCGGACGGTGACGTGGACCGAGATCTTTTCGTTACGGCGGATACCAAAGGTACGGACGGTGTAACGGGCCTTGCCTGTGATTGAGGGTTAGGACCTTGATTGCACAGCGTGCGGCGCGGGATTGTGAATCGTACTGTAGACAGGAGTCTGACCAGACAGCTGCTCAAGCACCTTGGCGGCACGGGTCAGTCTGTCACCAGACTCGCCGACGCAAATGTTCAGAACGAGCTTCTGAATCTTGAGCTCCCTCATGGGGTTGTTGGCCTTCTCGGACGCCATTGCTGCGGTGTTTGGTTGTCGACGGGGGGGGTTTGAAAGTTGTCGTTGTCGTGAAGTTGCAAACCTGGCGTGGAGAAGAGGTCAAAAGATTGATTTTGTGAGCAGGCTTAGAAAAATTCGAGGGTTTGTCTGCCCTCATGTGCGGCCGAAGAAAGAGTGGGTACGCTAATCCATAATCGGCACAGGCGGTAAACGGTACATGGAGGATGTACCTTTTTTGCAGCCTCCCCAATCAGGCTCCGCAAATTCTGGACCATACCTAAACTTCAGAGCTTGAAGAAGCGTTGCAAGTTTGCCGCGGTCGCGTATCCCAAAGCTCCGCGAACATACCAATTTTTTGACACACTCGAGAGGCTGCTTCTGCAAGCCCTCACCAAATCATTCAAGATGTCAAACAAGCAGGGAAAGATGGTATGTTGACAGCACGCGACTCCCCTCCTCTCTACCACTCGTGATGCAACTGCTAACTCCACGTCTGCCTAGGCCGGTTATGTACGTTTTCCAAGCGCAATGCGACTCTGCCGCCTGGCTGAACCCCCAGGGTCGATCCACGAGGATAGGAAACTGACATTCGAGCCTAGATTAACTGGCGGATGCGCGTGACGCTCAACGACGGCCGAGCAATGACGGGACAGATGCTCGCCTTTGACAAGGTATGATCTCGGTCCAACGTGGGTAAAACCTACCTCTGCTAACTTGCCTGACAGCATATGAACCTTGTCCTCGCGGACACCGAAGAGTTTAGACGCGTAAAGCGACGCCAAGATCGGTCTGCGCCCGGCGCCGGCGGCAGCCTGGTCGAGTCCGAGGAGAAGCGCACGCTTGGCCTCACCATCGTTCGCGGCGCGTACATCGTCTCGCTCTCCGTCGAGTCGCCTCCCCCCGCGGACCCCAGCGCGAGACTCGGAAAGAGCGCACCCGGCGGCATCCCCGCGGCCCTGAGCGCTGGTCCCGGCGTCGCGAAGCCTGCCGGCCGCGGCGCGCCCGCCCCATCCCTGGCTGTACGATGACACCCCCCCCCCCCCCCTTTCCCAGTCCCGACGTGTCCATCTTTGGCTAACTTCCTGTAGGGTCCTGCTCCTGGCCTTGGTGGTGGTGCTCCTCCTCCGGGCCTGCCTGCGTTCCCCGGCGCTCCTGGCTTTGCCGGTCGTGGCGGTAAGTGGTCGAGACGCCGACGCTTGGACGGCCGCAGCATGTCTAACAACTATTATCCAGGCCCTCCGCAGTTCCCCGGCGGCTTCGCTCCTCCTCCCGGTTTCCCAGGCGCTCCTCCTGGCGGCTTTCCCCCTCACGGCTTCCAGCCTCCCCCCGGTGGCGCCCCGCCTGGCTTCAACCCCGGCCCCCGACGATAGGATATAGAAACTACACGAGCATAGGGACGGGTCAAGGGTCCGCCATTGGATTTATGATACCTTTACTACAAGCAAGATATGGTTACGCTGTAGATCAGGAAACCTGGGTCAGGGAGTTTATGAGATTTAAATCCGGTGTCAGGGTAAAAATGCACTTTATTTCTTTGTTATGCCATGGTGCTCCATTGCGCGTTACCAACAGGTGCTGTTGCCTTTGTTCGGCCCTTCTCGCAACCTTGAACAAACCATGTAAAGGATCCCCCATCGAACCGCCGTCAATATGTCAAACTGAATCTTCATCGAAACCCTCATCGAAGTTGGCTATAATAACCCTCCTCCCGTTTCCCTTGGTCAACTTGCCTCGGCCAGATGGATGAACGCACTCATGGGTATCGCAAGTTGTATTTTCTATATAATTAACCATCTACGAAGGCCGTCACATCCGCCGCCCCCGACGTCTCTCAGATGCCCGTCGCATGGCTAAACACCTTGGCCGCGAGCTGGCTCAGCAGCCTGGTGCGGTCCGCCTGCGGCAGCTCCTGGAAGACGGCGTAGACGCTCTTCCCGCGCGCGTCCCGCACCGCGCCCAGCCTGTTTCCGGCCACCGCGCCAGCCACCGCGCCCGGCACGTTGGCCACGATGAAGCCGAGCGCGCTGCCGCTGACCCCGCCCACCACGCTCCAGAACCTGCCCGTCGGCCGGTCGCCCTCGGCCAGGCCCTGCTCGCGCATCATCTCCTCAAAGACGTCCCGGAACTGGGCGCTCTCGGTGCGCGCCCGCTCGTCGCCGCCGCCGTTGGTGAAGAAGTTCCACGCCCAGGAGTACGGGCTGGTCCCGCCGCCGGAGGTGGAGTTGGGTGGTGGTGGCGCCGCGTCGGCGTCGGCAAAGGGGTCGCTGGACGGGGGCCGGGTGAAGAGGTTGCGCTGGGCGTCGTATTCGCGGCGGCGGACGGGGTCGCAGAGCGTGTAGTAGGCGTCGTTGACGAGCTGGAACTTGCGGGTGCGCTCGGCTCGGTCCGGCGAGCCGTCCGGGACGCGATCGGGGTGCGTCTTGAGCGCGGCCCTGTTTATTGCAAGTTAGCGAGGGGGGTGTTTTTGTCGTATGGTATGAAGTTCATTTACCTCTTGTATGCCTCTCTGATACGTTCTAGCGATGCATTTTCGGGTACTTCCAGAATCGCATCTGCGCAGGTCTCGTGTCAGCAATGCGGCGCGGTTGTCGTCCTAGGCAGCACTACACTTACAATAGTCGGGAGGCGGAGTTGACATGTTGTCTAGTGTGTATTCATACGTGTGTATAGGGATGCGATATGAGCGATATGAGCGATATGAGCGATATGATGGATGAATGCGGTTGTCTTTTGGTTCGCCCGAGGTTCTTGAAGTTGACAGGTTCGTCTACGTCACTGTGGCGTTGAAGCTGTGGCTGTGTGGGCCAATTTTATTAGGTTCTCTTACAGTGCACAACATCTAGTTAGCTATTGATCCCCGTTAAGATAAGTAAGGTAATTATTTTCTAAAAATAAATGAAATACTCAAGATGAATAGGAAAAATGTCTAAAACAGAGTAAATATATAAAATATAAAACATACGTAAGATATGTAAAATTTAAAACACATACAACTTATAAGATATGCAAAATACTTCCTAGGCGGTAAATGTGTATTGTCCCCTACTACTGCCCCCTTTTCTTCCTCATCTCACCTCATCAACCTCAATCATACCATCATCATCCAAGGGTAGAGCAATGTAGTCTCTCCAGCGTAAGCTGTCCTGCCCTATATTGCACAAGTTCAGCCTGAAGCGACGAAACAGATTTGCCAGAAACTCGGATGTCTTGGACAAGTCATCGACCGCGATGATATCAATGGCAGCCCCAGAAGCCATCGTTTATTAGGCACAACAGCCTCCTCGGGTCAGCTAGCAGGGTGATAAAGAACAGTCGACAAGGATCAGGAAGGGATGACAGAGCACATCCACGACCCTCCTGTCGAAATAGCGCAGATGCGATCCGCACTACTACGCCAGATCCCAATGCCTAGATAACGACCATTTACAACGTGATAGGTGCCGACTAGGTGATTCCGCTTCATCTCTCCCTCGCCCATGCCATTGCCGTCATTCCTCTTGAGCACCACATCATATAGCTGCTGCTTGATGCGCCGCTGCACCACCATTATACCGCTGTCTGGCGACGCCGTCGAGCGGAGCCCATTGAGCGCGGAGCGCCATGCCTCCGCCGTCATGTCCGCGCCAAAGACAATGCCGGCGCCTTTGCCACCGCGCACGGGCTTGAGAAGGTAGCCATCCTTCGCCGTGTCTTTGTCGTCGCCACCGGCTGCCAGCCGCAGAAGCTCAGGCGAGCCCGGCAAAATGGTCTGCGCCACGCCCCTGTCCAGGATCACCGCCTGCGCGGGCGTCAAGACGCCGCGGGCGACGAGGCTGCGCAGCTCCTGCCCGATGATGCCCAGCATCCGCTTGTCGTGGACGAGCAGCACCGTGCGCAGGTCGTTGAAGCAGCGCAGGCCGAGCTGGCGCCGCATCTCGCCGCCCAGCGCCGCGAGCTCGTGCTGGTGTAGCTCCAGGCCGACTTGGTAAATCTCCTCGACGGTCTCCCCCTCGGAGGTGAGGAATGCCTTGCCGTCGCGGGAGGCGCCGCGCGTGGCCAGGCAGCAGAGCCTGGTGCGGCCGGTGGTTTCGTCCGTGACTAGGCGCAGGTCCGCGGGCGTGATGAGGCGTGGCTCCGTGCCGATCCGGTCGTGTACGGCTTGGATAAACATGCCGATGTCGATGCCGGCTTCTTCACCTTTGAGGAGATGGAGAGGCTGGTCGTGGCGGAACAGGTCGAAAAGGCTGTCGAAAAACTAATCGCATCTTGTTAGAGGCTTAATTCTAAAGGCGAAGAAGTAAAAGGCTTCTTTTCCCTCCCCAAGATGAGAAGGGGACAAATAACCACGAAAAGCAAACGTCAAAGAAATAGATCATTCATACCTCTGCTCCATTTGCGGGAATGGAGAGGCCGCACTCATTCAAGTTCATACCTTGCAGAGCCAAGTTGCCGTATAGGATGTGCATGAAGCCATTGAAGCAGAAACGGGCATTGATCTCTGAGAGGCGAAAGTTTTCCGTCTTGGAGCTGTCTTGGTGATGCACTTCCTCAACAAGAAAGTCTGGCCGCCACGAGCCCTGACGAGTTGAGAACTTGGGCAGGTTGCCGAGCTCCTCCTGCTCATCGAGCCACTATTCACGTCATTGTCAGCTTTTCGAACCCTTTCTCGGGCAAGTACTTTTACTCTTGGCCTTGCATACCTGCAACAGATGTTCCTCTTCCTCCTCCAGCGGCATGCGTGCCGGAAAGTTGGCGGCCTTGTCCCTCCACCATCGCGACACAATGTCGTTTATGGCGGCCGTCAATGCGCCATGCAAGTCCTTGAGCTGCCTGCAGTGGCTCTCGGAGATGAGAATCGGCCTGGGGCAGCTCGCGCGGTACGAGCCGTGCGGCCACAATGTCGGCGGGCACCTGGCGAGCAGCATCTCTTCGTGCGCCTTGTGCTCCTGGGCAAAGACGGCAAGCTCGGCTGTGGTTTTCGGCGTGGGATCACATACAGCAGGCCGAAGACCCAAGCGGACTTGCTTCATGCGCTCAACAACCGGCGTTGCCATGTTGGTGGTGTTTTGGACGTCAATGGCAGGTGAGCAAGTTGGGTGGTGAGTATGTTATCGGCAAAAACGAATCGTGAACTGTTGAAACTCAGAATTCGGTATTGTTCCTTTTCTTTCTTTCTTCCCTTCGTACCCCCCACCCCCCAATTCATTGGTTACCATCATGCCGTAATATAATCGGCATAGCAGTGGCGCCGGCCCCCAGTTGGGCGCGCCTTGTTTGGCCATTGCAGCTATATCAAGAATTACATCTGCATGGTCTCAGAACTACCCGCTGAGGGCCGCGGTTGACTTGTTCAGGCTGCATTAGAGCCGTCTACCCGGGCCCCATAGGCCAGGTACGGATCACGGACCAAATACCCAATATAGGGACGTCCGGCCGTCATATTAAATCTGGTCCCGAGTCGCTATTTCGCATGACAAAATTTCGACAGGGGAGTTTAGGATTTCTCAGGTAAGCCGGTTCCAGCCCCGTATAGTTGTATTATAGGCTGAGAAAGTGGGATGCATCTAGGTCTATAAAAGACAGAGTGCGATACGGCCACCAGACGTGTGAGATTCCAAGCGATAACAAAGCGTCTCAAGATGGATGTACTAGCCAGAGGCATTTCCGAACTCGCTCAATGCGTGGCTTGAATCGCATGACCATCCAACTGCAACTGTCGGCCAGGGATTTGCCGGCTCATCCTGCTGCATGCGGAACCACGTCCTGGCCCCTACAAGAGACATTTGCGGTGCGGCTCCCTTTCCAGGGGTGAGTGATCGAGGGCGGAGAAAACTCGCAGCAGAGACGCTGTTTTTGCCCAAGTGAGATTTCTTTATTTCTTCTATATTTAATGTTCTACATCTATTGGTTGGACAAGGAGTGGACCAAGTGCAAACTTCGCCTTGTCCTATATAATGAATGACACAGTAAGCCAAATCCGCAGGTTTTTCTTTTGTTATCCGGCATCAATTGAACCTACAGTCTATTGTTATGCATGTTTCAGCAATATGTGCTTACCGTGCTTACTGAATATGTAATGACGCATGTCAACTCATTTTCATTGGGCCGCATCACCAGAAGGGTTACAACATGTGTCAAAAAGGGATAGGGTAGATTCGCAGAATACACTCTCAATGCGGTCCTGCCTGTCGTCCATGATTCGATATTCTTTGCCCTTGCTGGTGACTACCAATCAGCACTTTCGCCAGCAAGATACTCCGTACTTTGGTGGGACGGCACGGCGCGTACCGTGTCGGAAAGGAAAAGGAAGGGTTGAAGCCGGCCCCGATGTTCTTGACGGACATTGGCCGATCGTCGCTGAATCGAGACTACTTCCCGTTCCCGCTGCAGACTTAATTTTCCAGCAATCAACAACTTTCAGGGATGTTTCGGCGCAAGGTGGTAATACCTGATCTACAGATTCCCTGGTTAGTGGTTACCCAACCTTGCCTGCGGCACGATCCGCCCAAGGCAATGACTCGTCTTTCAGCTGGTGTACGACGATATGTATGTTTCACGACCAAGGTGGATCTGCATGAGATGCACTCGAGTGATTGGCAGATCACTCGTGTTAACGCAAGCCACACACAATCACAGCGACCCATCCAGCAATCTTCACCTCTGCCCGGCCAGTTCACTTCGCATCACGGTCTGAAAAGGCGGCAGGATGGAACTAATAATGAGCCAGAACACCAGAAAGTAAACACAGGTGGTCGCTCTCCTTCAGCTTTCTCACTCACCACTGTACTCGCAGCCTTCTCATTGCATCGCGGCATACAAAAGCTCCATGGTGTATTCGCTTCACACAGTGCTGGCCGTGGCCAAAAAGCACAGCTTTTATGATCAAAACGTGGCCTATCCGCCCGATATCGACGTCATACCAACCATTGTCGAGCAGAGTGAGGCCGATGGGCAGTCAGGGGGGCTTGCCTCCTGGCCTTTGCTGCACAAAAAGACGCTGTAAGAGTGCCACACCAGAGAGGCAGACCATGACATATTCTCCTGTCCTTCATGTCCGCCTCATACATTTTTCATGCCCTGCTTCTAACTCTGCCCCCCAAGCTACTCAGAGATTCAGCGACTCATCAACGACACGAGCCCGCAAAACACATTTCGACAGGCTATATATGCCAGCATCACTGGGGGAGGTAGGGGCGCGCAGCCACTCTTCTTTGCCACAGACGTGGAGGAGAACCGATTGCAGCGAGCAGAATATGGCAAACTTCTGGCAAGGACCGGCATCTTGAAGCGCGGCGACTGGGTCGTCACCGTGCACTCTGCTGGCGGTCTGTACAGGTAACCCACCATTCCTCTCCAAACTCCGGAGGCTGCTAATTCCTAACCCGCCCGCCCTCTCCCGTAGAGCCCTCGACCTTGTCATGGAAGTGTGCGAGTGCGCCGGCGCCTGCGCCCTGGGCGCCGGAAACTACATGCCACCGGCCGAAGTGCTGGAGCTCCTGATGCAGTACCAGGCCAACGTGCTGGCCGGCGACAGCAGCCAGATCGTCAACCTGGTGAACCACGTGCTGGCGCTGTCCGCGGAGGACCGCAGCCGGATCCACCTCGACAAGATCATCTACACGTCCGAGGTGCTGACAGGAGCGCAGCGCGCCCACATCCGCGCCGCGCTCGGCGACGGCGTCGCCATCTGCTCCATGCTCGCCAGCGCCGAGGCCGGGCCCTGGGCCGTCAGCAACCCGGCGCTGACCGGGCGCGGCACGACGACGGCGTCGGACTTTGTCTACGACGCGCGCACCATGGCCGTCGAGATTCTCCCCGACTCCGTCTTGGCGGAGGGAGAGTGCGCCTCTTCCGCGGCGGCGCAACCACTGCCGCCGCCGCCGCTGCCCGACGGCGAGACGGGCGCCATCGTCCTCACCTCGCTCTGCCGCCTGCGCAACCCGCTCGTGCGCTACCTGTCGGGCGACGTCGGCTCGCTGCGCGCGCTGCCCGAGGCCGCGCGGCAGCTGGTGGACGAGGCGGACTGGCCGCACCTGCGCGTGCTGCGGCTCGAGGGCCGCGACCGCCGCTTCAGCTTTGACTGGGAGGGCGAGTACGTCGAGTTCAGCAGCCTCGCCGCGATTGTGGAGGACGCCCGGTACGGCATCCTGCAGTGGCAGGCCATTGTCGAGAACAAGGCCGACGACAGGGAGGCGCTGCGGCCGATCCTCGAGCTGCGCATGCTGCCCAGCACGGCCGTGCGCGGCAACGAGCCGCTCTTGAAGGAATTGGTGGACCGGGTCAAGGTTTTGATTGAGATGGCGCCGTATAACGAGGATCGGTTCATTCCTGTGTTTCTCGACAATCTGGATGGCTTTGAAAGGAGTAACACGGGTCGAAAGGTTATCAAGTTTGTGGACAGAGTCAGCTGAAGGTAACAACGCCCCAATGTCACAGTCGGGGTCGATCAGGCAGATGCATGTAAAGACAGCGTGTAGTACTTGATGCTCTAAATCATGGAAAGCATCGTTAGTTATGGAGCTTCGGCCCTCGATCGTTGGGTGTCGGCGACGATTTGCAGACGCTTCTTTGACGACAGGCGCGGCGCATTCTTTTCACCTGCCAAGAGAAAGGGGGGCATTGATATCAGATTGAGAGCACATGAAAATCAACTTTGTTTTGGAAACTTCAATCTGACTCGATCGACATGACGGCCAAGCGGATCAGTATACTCCTCCTGCTGGGTTTTGCCGCGGGCAACACTGGACCGAACCTCCGCTATGACTGGTAAAAACAGCTGAATATGGTGATATTTAGGGACCTCAGGTTCAGAAACAGCATGTCCATGCATTTGTACTTGTATCGTACCCTTGAACCCGTATGGAGTGGTGGGAAAGGAGAAAAAACAATGTGTAGGGGTTCCACAGTAGATTATTAGCCCGTCAACAGCAACGCTGCCGGAGTCCGTACCTGGGTGTTACTTGCCCCTTCCTATCATGCCTCTCTTGGGTGTCTCATATGTTTTATACATCTTCATTCAGTTTTATGACTTTGATAGGAATGGGTTAAATATCTGATAGGTAACCGGTACGGCAGAGCAGGATGCAAATTTACACCAGAGCTACCCTGCACTGCACTGAGTGGTGATGACTAAGCACAGAGTGGACTCGCTGGATCGACCATAAAAATCTTCGGGGCCGCGTAGAAGCTACGCTTCCTTTCTTTCTTTTCCTCTTCGTGCGGCTGGCATAACATGAAAATTTATCCCGTGTTGCTCGAATCCCACTCAATGGATAAATCGCAGCGTCAGTTATGCCCCAGAGAAAATTTAATTGCAACCCCGCCACTCTACCAAACTGGTGTCTCGTGCTCTTCCACAGATGTCGCGGTAGGGAGGCAGGACATACATAAAACCCGACAATTTTGTCTTCGCCCACCGTGATGACCAACAGTAGATGACCCTACCCCCTTGCCGCCTCGGGACTTCACAGCCGAGTGGTTGTGATTTCTGCTATTAGGTACCAATTGGTTACAAGACTTGTATCTACCACCAAGTTAACTACAGAACAATAGTAGTCCTAGCCCGCACATAATATGTCATTTCAATTCCTGTAACGTCGCTGGCCAGCAAGTTTCGCACGCAATTTCGCTTGGTGTGAAGTATCGATAAGAAGAAGAGCTTATTCGTCGTCCCCAAGCTTCTGCAAGCTTCCCATCTCCCGCTTTGCTCCGGCTTCGCCGATCAGCCTTACTCTGTCCAAGCGGACAGTTCTTGCCTCTCCGTCGCCTGCCTGCACGTATACAATGACACTCCAAGTCTTTTGGAACTTGACGAAGCGCAAGGGTACGCTGACGGTTCCGTCCTTGTTCCAGTCGTCGGGGTCGAGCTCGATGACCTGCGTCGGCTCACAATCGTCGGCTTCGCCAAAGTCCATGTTTTGTGAGCGGTTGATGAAGAGGTGAATAACGTGCGGTCTCGAGACCTCTCCTTCGTCTTCGGCCGAGGGCAACGAGGTCAACTACAACATTAGCACGCGTCCGCAGTCGTGACCGCTGGCGGGTTTCTTACTTGGATAGTATGTAGCTTAATAGTGGCCTGGAATGGGATATAGAGGAGCAGCTGGTCGTCGGAGCCGCTCTGCACCCAGTCCTTGTCTTCACCGGCTGTGCTTTTGCCCTTGTCGAGAGCGCTGGGCTTTTCGGTATTAAACAAGACGCGAACCTTTCCGGCCTCGTTATCGGCGTTCAGGACCTCGCAGTTCCTGATCTCGACATTGTCTGTGATGTCGGTGTAGCCCCGGGGCGGCTCTGCCCCTCTCCAGCCAGCCGCGGTCGCGCTGCTGGCACCGGACTCAAAGGACTCTGCCTCGTCGGCGATGCCCTTGGCAAACTTTCTGAGCTCGAGGGGGTTCGAGCCGTATGCCTTGTCCTTGAGCTTGCCCTCGCGGAAGATGAGGAAGCAGGGAGCTTTGTCGACGCCATGGCTCTTGACGAGGTCGCGGTTCTTGTCGTGGTCGATCCTGACAAAGGAAATCTTGCCGGCGTGGGAGAGGGCGTTGGCGAGGCCTTCGTAGACGGTGGAGAGCTGGCCGCTGAGGTCCGACGATTCGGAGAATACTGGACGGGTATTAGCAACGCTTCATGAGGTCGAAGCGCCGGCGCCATGCTAGGCTGGCGACGCGCAACCAAACTGTCTCGGCGGGGTGATGAGCCAGGCGGCGGCTTACCGTTGACAACGACGATTGGGGTCGAGCGGAAAAGGGTTCCGAGCTGCTCCGGAGAGCTTACAGATATCGTTTTGCTCATTGCAGCGATTATGTGATGTTTGCGCGGGGAATGTGATGGAGAGGGACACAGTGGCGAGATGGTGTTATTATAGAGAGGTTGTGTGCCTACAGTAACAAGGTGTCCGAACTACCTATGTACCTTAAAATCCACCCACTATAAAATAGACCCTAGAATTAATCCGATTTTTTAATAACCCTTAATGCAATAATAATACTTCTAACTATAGGAGCCTCTAGGACGAGATACCTCCTTTTATATAGCCTCTTAGGGGCTTTTATAGGCATCTCTTCCTAGGCGTTCCCCTTATTAGTAGAATAACGGCAGCGACCAAATTGGCTGCCTTTATCCCAGGCTGGCTTCGACAGCAGCGGCATACACAAAGAGCGGGGCTGATTGGCAGACATCCGCCAGTGTGCTGTTAGAGCTGAGGCAGCCCTCATCTTACATACCAAATTGCTTCCCTCCCCTACGCTCTCTGCTCCTGTCCTCTTTGACGTTACAAAGCCGAAGCATCGTGCTATGTGATCCTGCCGCTGCAGACACACAAAGCCTCCTGTTGAGTCACGTAACCAGTGGTTCCGCCTTGAAATCGTACTGCTACCAGCTTCGACGCCTTCACCATGCCCATGTGGGAGTGCGATTTTGAAAGCTGTCACAGGCCAGCAGTGCGCACACTCGGTGATTGTGTCCTCTGCGACCGTCATTTATGTTCTCGACATATTCAGCAAAAGTTTCACAGCTGTCCTCGCTGGGCAGTATGTTTCTGCTGTCCATGACATGGCCGCGACTAACCAGTCAATTTGTAGGATGCGGATGCCTACGATCCTGCTGCCCAACAGGCGGAAGAGCGCGAAATAGCCCAATTGATCAAAAAGATTGATACTACTGCTCTTGAAGCACGAGCTACCCGTCTGCGACAGGGCATACGATGCGCCATAGCGCCATTGTGCTATGACAGAACCGTACGAAGCACTGTCATGGGAGGCATGAACTACCATGTTGAAATCCGATTTGAAGACGGAGTTGTATGGCTGGCACGTATTCGAAGGCTCAATGCTACGTCACCTCCTCCAGCAATGCGAGACTACATTATTGAGAGTGAGGTGGCCACGCTCCTATTCCTCGAAAAAACTGGTGTGCCCGCCCCGAAGATATACGATTACGCACTTGAACAAGCTGGAAACGCTGTTGGCGTCGGCTTTATTCTCATGGAAAAGTTACCCGGTAAATCGCTCACGTGGTCCCTCGCCAATGAGCAACAAAGGCGGAAGGTTATCGATCAGATCTCTGACGTCCTCATCGAACTTCGCAAATACCCTTTCCACCATCTTGGCTCTCTGGTTGAACCCGGCCAATTACGAGTAGGCCCGTTTGCCCAGGAGTCATTAATCAATTCCCTACAATCTGGCATTCGTACCATCGGGCCGTTCCGTTCTATGGAGGATTACCAGGAATCCTCGCTTAGATTGTTGATCGATAGGATCATTCAAGAGGAGGCCTATACTGAACAGGCAGTTGATGCCTACCTCATTCACCGGTTTTTGCTTGATTTGGTACCGCTAGTGACACTTCCCTCGTCAAAGAATGGCGATTTCTATTTGAAACATGCAGATGACAAAGGAGACCACATTCTTGTTGACGAAAATTTTAATATTACCGGGATTGTTGACTGGGAGTGGGCTTCCACTGCGCCAGCATCACATGCTTTCAACTCGCCGCTTGCGTTGTTGCCTGTTGGGGATTTCTATGACGGCAAAAATGACTTGGGCGAAGATGAGCGTTTTTTGGCCCGCCTGTTTAAAGAAAAGGGCGAGGAAGAACTGGCGCAAATTGTTCAGAATGGTCGACTACAGCATAGGTTTGCGTTCTGCTGCGGCTTTGATCTCGTGGATTGGGATGGGTTCCTTGGGCTGTTTCGCGGTCTCCGCGAGGCAGTCGGAGTGGACAATGGGATGGAATGGAGCGAGTGGAAAGCAGTGGCTTTGGACCGGTACAAGGATGAGCCTGACCTCCAGTTGCTGTTATCCAGGTAGGACCCGTGTTTTCTAGACGAGGAAAATCTCTGGCCTTCTCACCAGCCCCAGGTACCTGGCTGGGGCATTGCGGCTGAGCCCCGGCTGGAAGTTAGCTTCAACGACTTTGGTCAGCAGACAAGGCAAAATGCCACCAGCCTCCTCTTCAACGGCCCGGCCCTCGTTCCCGCCCAGTCCACATTCCAGGTTTATTTCGGCTTCTACACGCAACAAACCAACGGCGGCCAACAATGAACAATGGATCCGTACTACAGCAGTGAAGAAGACCGTAGACTTCTCCCCTCTCGCCACCGGGCCTCCCGTGCTGAGCCTGTATGTGACCTTGTTTGCGTCTTGTTCAAGACGAAAATATACTCATGAACGCTCCAGAGACGAAACAATTATTATGTGGCAGAGCCTCGGAGGCAGAATCCGCCGCTGATGGCCAGTTGCAATGCCTACTCCCGTCAGCGTCGCAGCTCACGCTCGCGGCGGCAGCCCATACCTACCAACAGCCGCTACAGGTCGATGCCGTCAGACCGTCCGCCTGAGGTCATTCCGATAATAGGAGACACGGCGCCGCGCCCTGCTGCGTTTGTTGAAGAAGTTCCCGTATATCCCTCCAGGCACAGAGCCAGCCCCTCGCCTCCTGCGATCCAGAGACCACATCCGGTATTCGTGGAGCGCGCGACTAGAGAACATAGGACACGCCGGGACAAGGTAGAAGAGATTCAGGCAAACGCAGCACGATTCGCTTTCGTATCACCCGAGTCGGGCGCAAGCGACGGTGATGCTCGCGGCCGGAGCAGGTCTCCTAGCCCACCTGTTCGTGTGACGGCTAGGAATCGTTCATTCAGCAGATCGCCCAGTCCTCCTATCCGTCTGAGAGCGAGGAATCGTGCTTTCAGCAGATCTCCTAGTCCCCCTATTCGTCTGAGAGCGAGGAATCGCTCGTACAGTAATTCTCCTTCTGTACGAGTGATTTACCCAACTACGTATGATGTTGTTGATTGGGAAAACTACGAAGATTTTAGCTTTGACTGCGAAAAGCCGGAGGCCTTGAAGAACAGCGACTCATTGAGTTTTGATACCTCGTCCGCTGAAGCAGACGCCTCATTGGTGGATGCAAGCCAAGTAAAGGATGACGCCAGAGTCAAGCAAATTTATCATTCTCGATACACAGGCGATGCGGAGACGGGAGGCAGCCACACAGCTCAGCTCACCGAGATTCATAATGGCAGCGGCGAGCTATTCAAATGGCTGTACGTTCGTCAGCCCAACTGTCGAGTTACATGACTGACATGCATTTAGACACATTCAGCAGGAGGTTATGAACTTTGACGAATTCTGGGTATGAGATATTTATAATATTGCCTGCATTCTATTTGACTGACGTGCTCAAGGCCGAGACCTGGCGCCGAGTACATGTAACGGATACCGAGAGGCGGGCGATGAATCGCCTTCGCGCCGATGTAACCCGCCTTTGTGTCAAGACACGTTCGAATCCAAAAGGTGTAAATGTCGGGTATATGGAGCCTCAGTTTCTGCAGACACCTCTCGAGCCCGCAAAGAAGAAGATTGAGCTCGACAGCGAGGAGCCTCCATCTATCATGGTGAGATGGCTTTGCATGCCGTTTTTCGTGTTGAAACAGTATTCGGGACTTCTAGCAGGCTCGAATCTGGCTCAATTTCCGTCCCAAACATTGCTGCAGGCTCAATACTCTAGAACCACTCAGCAGCGGGATATGGGGCAGGCAGTATGCGAGATGGGCATTGCTAAGAAGGGAGAATGTTTTCATATTGAGCAGCTGTGGTGCTTGGTAGTTGGCGACAGTAAGTGATGGCACATTCAGCAGGTGAAATCAATGTTAATTTGTATGGCCAGGCTTGCTCGTTACTTGCGGCAGCATGCCGCGGACAAAGCTTGAAGGCGACGCGATCAAGCTTACTTCTGAGCCGTCGCGGGGACTTTCGGCTGCATCAGCCCCGGGACGGATACTTGTCAAGTATGGGAACTCGTTGACGTGGAACTTCAGCCCCGAACAATGTCCAACGTGGTTTGTAAGTACCGAAATCCATAATTCGGCAACAGAGATTAACAGTACTAGGATTTCATCTCCCATTTCACGGCATTTTGGCCCATGGCCTTGGAGTTTAAGAAGGAAGATACTGTCTTGACTGCTGGAGATTGGCCTAAGCTCCTCAATTATCTGAACGCCAAACGCCACAAGAATGTGATGCTGACGCTGACAGTTGAGTACGTGATAAATTGCCATTCGAAGATTGGGGCTTGACTAACAATACGCAGTCGTACTGTGCCCATTGCACCGCGAGCCGTCTCGACACCAGAAGAGGCAGCGACAGTTGCAAAGGCTACCTTGAGTGGCACACCACTGCACACCTTGGCCCTGATTATTCAGAGCGGCGAGAAAGGGGATAAGCTGGCGAAAGCTTCTGAGCTGAAGCTACAACTGGATGCTGCCCACAAGTTCATGATGGAGCAGCCGGCCTATGCCACCCAAGCTGCTTACAGCGACTGCTCGGTCATCTCGCATGAGGCGGCATTAGAAAAGCTAAAGGCGGATGGCGCGGAAGTTGAGGATGAGAAAAGCGACACCCGCAAACGCGAGTATGAAGATGGAATAGAACTGTTCAACATGGCTGAGTCTCTGTTTCAGCTGTTTCTCCCGCTTGACTGCGACGGGCCGACAACAGGCAAATATTGGCGTGCTGTCTTGGACCTGGCTCGCGGTACCAAAAGGGAGGATGATAAATCTCCTGAAACGGCAGCCTCTCGTCGAAGAGGGCGTGAGTGGCGCTTGAACCAGGAAACAGTTCTTAGATCGTTGCGGCTGATGTACCCCAAGATCAAAACTTTCCAAGGCATCATGTCGAACGTACCGGAGGAGTATCGTCTCAAGTTGGAAGCGCCGCGGCAATTTGTCACGGCTTGGCTTCATATCATCAGCGGCTTGGTCTTGTGTCGTGCGGGAGATGGTTCATGGGAGTCGCACCTTGCCATTGCTCAAAGGAGGCTCCTGATAGAGGGGATGGATAGGATGATACGAGGCCTTCCGGCGCATAATCTGCTAGACAGCGTCGTTTTGCAGCCGTTTGAGATTGCGTCGCTTGTTGTGTTGAAGTTGATGCAGGATCGCGTATCGCAGCCTGATGACATCAACGAGACGTACTCTCAGTACCTAGCATCTTTGGTAAGATGGTAGATGCTCGGTTTCAGAGCGTTTCGGCAGCTAACATGTGGTAGGACAATGACATAACGACAAAGCCGTCTGATAGATCATACCAGCATCGAATCGATCTTGTCAGACGAGAGATTTCCGCTGTTCGAAGAACAGTCACTCGCCAGCGCCACATCATCGCAACCATGAGACAGACCATCTATCCCAATGCAATGACCGACTTCTTCCGAAGTGGCGACGATGACGTTTACGCGCCGCGGGGCAGACACGCCAACAATGTCAGAATCACACGCAACGACTACTACCCGGAGGCCCGACGAGACGAGGACCACGTCGGCTTCGACTACAACCTCAAGGTGTCGCCCGTGGACAAGAACGGGTTCCGCGGCCTGCTCCTGACGGAGAGCTCGAAGCGGCTGGACCAGCGCGACTTTGAACTCCGACGGTGCGTCGAGTTCGTGGACGACCTGGAGCGGACCGTCGCGTTCAAGATGAACTGGACCAAGGACCGGCAGGAGAACGCCGTGTACGCGTTCACGGTCGTGACGATTGTCTTCCTGCCGCTGAGCGCGGTGGCCGGTATCTTCGGCATGAACACGTCGGACGTGCGGGACATGGAGTACAGCCAGTGGCTGTTTTGGGTGGTGGCGCTGCCGGTCACTATCCTGGTGATTGTGGTCGGGCTCTGGTGGATGAACGAGCTGGGGAGCGTGGTGAGGTGGCTCACCGGGCAGCAGCCGGCCGGCGGCGGCGGCGGCGGCGGCGGTCCGGCAGTTGGTGCGGGCTACGGAGGTGGGGCGGCGGAGTCGGGCGATTTCGGGTACTACTCGGAAGGGGAAGAGGAGAAGCTGCGGCGGCGGTACAGCGTCAGGCGGACGTTGACGGAGAGCCCTCTAAGATACAGTAGTCGACGATCGGAGATGAGACAGCGACGAGTGTGAATTCCACAGCAGTGGGTGCTGATGTCTGGTGCGGAGGAGACGAGAAATAGAAAAGTATATAAAATGAAAGATGAACCAAAATCACAATCCGTGACGCCTTGTCCCCATAGTAAACATATCTGAAGCTGCTGTCGGGCTCATTGCACATGCAAGGTAGCTGGCTAACCCACAGCCCGAGTGGGCGATGCTACATTCTCAATCATTACAAAACAGCACGAACAAAACGAAGACCCCTTCCCCTTCGCCTTCGGTGCCTCAGTAGCGGTAGCGTCGGCGGCGGCCGTAGCCCTCGTCGTCGTCGTAGCGGCTCCCGGAGCGGTCCCGCTCACGCTCGCGCAGGCGATGGCGATGACGGTCCTCGATGCCGATGTGGATGCGGTCGACGTCGTCGGACTCGCAGGCGGTGCTGGGCGGGGAAGGCGGGGGGCCGCGTCTCGGGGCGTCAATGTATCGAAACGGCGGGGGCGACGGCGAGCGCGGACGGGCCGGGGCGGGGGCGGGTGCGGGCTCGATGGCGGAGACGTGGACGTGGACGTCGGGCGGGGGGGGCTGGCGGGCGACGACGGGGTAGGGGACGGGGACGCGGATGGGGTAGGGGATGTAGTGGTCGCGCTCGATGATGCGCTCGCGGTCGCGGCGTGGCCGGTGGTGGTGCCGGTGGCGGCGCGGGGAGGGGGGGTCGATGTCGACGGCGATGACGTCGATGGGCGCCGGAGGAGACGGGGTGCGGACACGCTTTGGCGGCGACGGGGGTGGCGGTGGTGGTGGTGGCACGGAGGACTCGGGTTCGGAGGCGGGAGGGGGAGGGCAGATGACGATGACGTCCGGGCAGGGCGGCGGCGGTGAAGGGGCCGCGATGCGGGTGATGCGGGTGCGCTTCCGGAGCTCGTCGGGGGGAGGACGCTCGAGGTAGAGCTTCTTCTTGTGGTGGTGGTGGTGGTGATGATGGGAACCTGTGGGGGGGGGAAGGGGGGGAAGATGCAGGTTAGTGGATGTGAAGTGTGTGGTGTGACGGCAGGATGAGGCTTTTTACCCATTGCTTTGGTTGTGTTGTAGTTCTTTTTCTATGGCGGCCGTGGAATGGGTGGTGTTGATGACGTCACCGGATGTTGTGGAGGGTGTCACGGGAGAGGAAAGGCAGGAGAAGGTCAACGGCCCGCGACGGGATGGGGCTAGGAGGTGACGAGGATGCGGGAAAAGATGAAGACGGGAGGAAGAGAAAAAGGAAAGGAAAAAAGGAAAAAAGGGAAAAAAAAGGGTGGGAAACGGGTGGTGATACGAGATTTAAGCTGATGGGACTAGAATAATAAATACGCAAGACATGCAGAAGGAGGGGAAGGGCTGGTAATGAAGAGGAGGGAAAAAAGAGACCACGAGGTATATCATGGACCAAGGCAATGGTGCACCTGCCAAGTTTTTTTGCGGGCATCATGGCATGTCGGTATTTTATTTGGGCTGAAGAGGGAGGGAGGGAGGGGGGGGGCTGTGAAGGGCTGGCTGGCTGGCTGGGTTGCTACGTTGAGCTTGGGCGCTGGGCATCCATCTTGTGACGATGACGTTGGCATGGTTAATGTATTCATGTGTTTATGAGTGAGTGATTGGCTTGCCCCTCATCTTTGCGCCCGATTCCATTCACGTATCAACATTGATATCCATACGTGTCTGCGAGGAAGATGCCGAAGTGCTGGGGCCTGTGGAAGCCTAATAAGCAGGAATTAACATTGACAGGTTGCCCAAATTCGAGGTCCAGTCAGCCCGCTTTATTAACTAACTGAGTCTAACCGAGTCTAATTGCTAGTTATTACTATAATAACCTAGCCAATGATTATTAGGTAGAACCAAGGTCATCTCCCATCTGCTTGCTGGGCCGATTGGGCACAAAAAATGACGCGCATACGAATGCAACTTGGGGGCCAAGGACGGCGGGCAAGGCGGTCCCTGCACTCGCTCGCTCGGATGCATCATTTTTTTGCTCCTTCTCTTGGCAGGCTGGAACAGGTGCGATGCGGTGCGCATGACTTGACTTGACCAGACCGACATGCATGGACATGGCCATGGCCAACACGCAAAGTCATATTTGTCGTGTGCTCGAGTCCAGTCTGGTCGGCCGTCCACGTGGCCCATGTGAGACACTGTCCACGCGGCATCTCACTCACGCACTCACTCGAAAGAAAACGGACCGGACTGAGGGGGGCTGGATGACCAGAGCCCAGCTCGGCTCATCCCACCGCAGGCAATGTTGATTTGGTCAGCTTCGGCATGATTTGGAAATGCCTTCCTCTCGGCCTTCTTTTCCCCCGTCGCAGGCCAGGCCACGGCAGATCCCTAGCCTTGGCTTCCCGATCTGGCACCGGCCCGGCCGAGCTCTCCGGCGGCACCGCCTGTCTCCGGGAAGCCAGCGCCTGGTTAGGCAGTTGCTATCCGTACATACTAACCTACTACCAGGTAACTACTAGGTAGTCTACCTATTAATCAGGTAGTGCACCGGCTCCGGCGCTCCCGGCCTGCACAACTCCAGAGGACGCGCAAAAAGAGAGGGTGGCAAAATAATGCGAAGAGAAAGTTATAATAATAATACTTTGTTTTATATGGCTGAACCCTTTTTTTTTTGGCCCTTCTCCTCTCCTTTAAGACTCATCCTTGTACATAGAATGGAGAGGGGGGGAGGGGAGGGGGTGACGTCGATGAAACATGTTCGTTATCAGACGACGAGCGAGCCCCGCGCCAGAATTGGGTACGGGGAAACCACCACGATGCCTGAGGGAGAGACAGGGTAGGAGATGAATAGTGTGTGTGTGTGTGTGTGTGTGTGAGAGAGAGAGAGAGTATAGAGTTACCGTCTGGGGGATGTACGGTATGTCATGCATTTGGGGGGGGGGGGGGTCGGGAGGGGAGGGCGCAGCCGCACAGCTCTGAAACCTACTCAAGTATCGTCTCTGACAAACACCAGTAGGCCACAGCCTGGAGAAGAAGAAGAGGAATGCCGCTTGTCCGCTGGGGGGGGGGAATCTATAATTGGAATTAAAAAAAAGCAAATACTCGAAAAAAGCCCGCAGCCCTGTGAGAGATCATTGGATACCCAGGTTCGGGTGCAGCTCGTCCCGACTTTTTTCGTCTCTTCGCCCACGATGCCGCACCGTCCCTTGCTTGAGATGATGAGTTTTTGCATGATGGAAAATCACTACTCAACCCCCAACATGACAAAGATTTCGCACGAGGAACAAGTCGCGCGGCGGATGGATCGTTCCATCATTCAACACATTGTTTCTGTTCAAGGTACAGACATCGAGGCGAATCAGTTCCTCGACTTGTTTTAGTTTCACGGCCGAGGGAGGGGGGGGTCAAGGCGACAACCCGAGTCACGCGATCTGGACCTAAAACGGAGAGAGATAGGGACGGCAGCACCGTTTGGGGGAGGGGGGGAGGGAGCCAACAAGCTATTGTTGGACAGGAACAAAAAGGGAAGAGAGGTAGAAGGTGGTGGTGGTGTAGTGGTGATGATGGTGGTGCTCAGATGAAACGTCAAGAAATATCAATGGGCCTTTTTGGTTCGTGAAACGAGGGCAAGGGAGCGGTAGCCGGGCGAGACGCCAAGGATGTTCTGCTGGGAGCTCCATCTGTGAGAGGGAGAACTACTTGACAGCGGCCTGCGCTTTGATTTTGCTTTACATTTCCTCGGGGGATTTTCCTTGCATCTTTTGACCAGGTCGGACGTCGTCAACCTCTCCCTGGTGGCACCTCTTGAACCCCCCCTAGGGTGGTACAGGGCGCTTCTGCTCGTGTCACTTCTCGCGCAGAGGCGTCAACCGCCCTCCCCCCCCCCCCCGCCAACTTGACTTGAGGGTGCGCTATTGGGGACCCGGGCCGCAAAGTCCGTGTCTCGGGGATGAAGCCTCCCGCAGCGCTGGTCCGGGGGGACAGTAGCCAAGGAAAAGACAAGCCTGCCTTTGTCAGATCCTGGATGCGGCAAGTCGTGGACAGATCTACAGATTTGTTGACTGAGGAACGCGAGAGGACATTCCGAGATGGATGCAAGGTCTTGTCAGGGGAGATGGATATTGTTTGGTTGGGACAACGCGAGGAGGCAAAAAAATACGGAGGATGATACGGAATGCTGGCTAAGGCACGTCTGACTTGCGATTCTGAATCAGGTCGTCTATCCGCAAGCACTGAGCGAATCAGGGGCAAAACTAGTTGCATTCACGACGAACAGAAATACAAACATGCGCATGTTATTTCAAGTAAACAAAACAGCAATGCAGACATAGTATTGGTTCTTGGTTCTTGGTACGTGGCTGGCTCAAGGAAGGAGGAGCTGAATGCAGGTCGCAATTCGAGATGAATACCTCGGCTGATTGCATGTCTTTGATCGAAACGGCCAAAAATAGAAAGTAGTCTACGCATACCAGCATGTTTTTCTTTTTTCTCTTCTCTTTTCTTCTTTTTCTTTTCTTTTTCATGCGGTGAACGCTTCCCTTCTTCCATCCGGCAGGTCTTGCTGAGGCGTACGATGGTTGTCCTCCCGTCCCGTCCACCACCATCACGCAGCATTTACATACGTACCATCGTCATCCCGCCATCAGGCATCGCATAATCATGTACGCTGCATACCATTGACGACGTGAAACGCAACTGCGGGGGCCCTGACGTTGCTTCTTGGCCTGATGTCCGACTTGCACAACGACAAGGGGGGGGGGGGCAGAAAGAAGGACGGGAGGGGGGAAATTGGTCTTGCTATTCGTGGAAGAAAAGAGTGTTTATTCATTCATTCACGCACAGCATGAATCTTGTGGCTCGGGATATGCCGAGTTCAGTGTCGTGTATGAGAAGCGTCTGAGGTTTTTGTTGGCCAGGCACAAGACCGATGGCATGGGGACGGCATTGGCGCCTTCTCGGCCACCAAGGACGGACCGAGGGCATTGAGAAATGGCTTCATTCAGCACAATGCGGGCAACAATCAGGGGAGAATGCAAAAAAAAAAAAAAAAAAAAAACTCCATGATTGGGCATGTCGGCGAACAAGGTCGGCCGGACCAGTTTGTGATTGGGATGGATGGGGTGCGCGTGCGCGCGTTTTGCGATCGTATAGACAAAGTCGATGAAAAAGAAAAAGCTTAAAACTGAAAAAGAGGCGTTTGTGCAAGCGATGCGATTGGACCAGAGCTTGGCGCTGCGCTTCAAGTTGGTTTCCTGATCTTTTTTGCACGGAAGAAGGATGGGGGGAGGGGGGGGGGGTTAATACTTTCTTGGATGGAGCAAAAAGGTATTGGTAACGCACACGCCCCCCTCTCCGCTGCTCATTTAAAAGTATGGGGAATCATCTTCGCGGCGGAGTGAGTTTGGGCCTTTTTTTTTTTCCCTTCTGTCCTTTCCAACTGGATAAGTTACCGGTAACTGGTCCAATTGGAGTTGCGCGAGCACGAGATTAGACGCTGAGGGTGTATTGTTTTGCAGATCTCCGGGACGCAAGGCGGGTGGCGGCGGTGAGAGGGCGGAGCTGAATGATGGGACATGGGAGGGACATAGGTTTTGCATATTGCATGCGGGTAGTCAATGATAGGAGATATCAATACTGGATGGTGAATGTTGCTGGTGCTGGTAGAAGACGTTGATATGGTGAAGGGGGGGGGTTGCTGTTACAGGCGCTGTAAGAGGGTGGTTGGAGGGGGGAGTTGTTCACGTCTTTCTCTTATCAAGGAAAGCCGTTTTCTCTCAAGGAAAGCCGTTTTCTCTCAAGGAAAGCCGTCCAATTCGAGGAAATAAAAGGACAATGTGCTATACTTGGCGGCGCAGCAAAAAGTGATTATTCAGAGCAATGTCAGGGACCAGGGAGCAAGGCGGAAACAGCTGCGGGGAGAGTAGGGGGGGGTCAAGCGAGCGAGAGCGTGTCGGCTGGGCCGAACTGCATGGCTTAATCAATGCGATTTTCTGTGCAGTGCATCCCTAGATCGTGCCTTTTCGTGCTTGATAATAACCAAGTTGTTACTTGATATGAGATGTGAGATGTGAACAATTGTAATTGCATAGTCTGTGAGGCGGCGGGCCCGCAGGACTCGGACGATGACGGCGGCAAGGCTCTATTTTGCCTATTTTACCTATTTTACACTTTTCTGCTCATCTTTATTTTACCTTTACCGGATCGGAAGAGTCTGAGTTTGGCCGGGCATACATGCATACATCCGGGCAGCTGGGCTGACAGGATCCGGGGAGCCGCTCCTGTTTGTGTATACTAATAATATCCTCTGGCAATTTGTGGTTGACTCAAAGACATATATGTACATGGAATGGGCAATAAGCCATGCCGGTCGCCGTTCACTATGCTTGTTTCTCCTGCATGTTTTCGCATCCTGGCAGTAGCAGATAGATGGATTGATTGGCAGGCGGGCATATACGAAAGAATCAATAACAATAATAAAATGAGAGGAACGTCTGATCGCAGGGAAATGAAGTGGCGACGCCAGCTGGAGCTTATCATCATCACGAGGGCCTGCAGCGGCGGAACCAGGTTGCATACGAGGGACTTTGAACGTGGTGCTGTTGCTGCAGCCTGTGGAAGAGTAGGTAAATAAGAAATTAGAAAGGAGGAGAGGAGAAGGAGTGAAAAGACAATCGGGACGGGTTGAGGCAGAAAAAAAAACGAGTATGCCATTCATCTCCGGAAAGAAAGGGAAAATGTCCTGGCGCGATCAGTTGTTGTTATAAGGCGAGGCTGCCACTACACTGTATCCGTTATCCCTACCCTAGGCTGTAGTTAGGCTGGAGCAGAGGCCAGGGAGGCCCACTGCCCACTGCCCACCCACCCACCACAAAAGCACGCCACTTTGCAAGCCATACAGGTTCGGTACAGGTATTGGGGAGATTGGAGATTGGGGACTGAGCAGGCGGCATCTGTGGTGCCCACGAGGCTTGAGCACCGGTGATTTTTTCTTTGTTTGCAAGTAGCCAGCGGCTGGATTGACTAGATTTTTCATCTTCATTTTTCCCTCCTTCCTGCGTTGAGCGGGAGTGGCTTCAATGCAGACCTCTCGTACCTTGCGCATTATACAGCAGTAATTATAATTACAGGGCCCCTGGCCGCGGCCTGGCCCATGCTCTCACCCCGGCTTCGCAGCCGTTACATCGGGTCAGTCTTGGAGCTTGCAAAGAGATGACGATGGGGCTTCGTGATTCATGGCCGCATTGGCCAGACATAAGCAGCAAACCATGATGGCATGGCATAGCATGTAATACTTGCTTCTTCTTTGACGGATATACCGGATTGCCATGCGCCTTTCACACAAGACGGGTGTGCTCTGTACCACGGCCCCCAACGCTCTCGCTGGCGTTTCTTCCGTGCAGTGTTACTTCAGTACTTGTCCTTCAGCAGTGGTTTGTATCACTTGCTGTCAGCCACTCACCACCCCCTGAATGCTGCTAGTTAAGGCATGCGCCTGTCTTTCACCCCTCCCCTAACACGCAGCATTCATCCACTGGACCAGTGCCACCCACTGAACCGCTTCCACCACTACTAACTACTACTATGTAACTACGCCTTCTCTCACGCCTCTTCAACCACTTTTCAACATCTACACCCCCTCCCCTCACCATCTCCCACCCACCCCCAGGCCCCCAGTCTTCCCGCCTTCCGTCGTCCCCTCTTCGCTCGCTCAACTTGACTTTTGTCTTGGCCTCTCACTTCCTGGTATTTCCTGGCATTTGCTGGCGCCTGCACTTCCTCCACACCACATACGCGCCCTGTCATCATCAACTATTCTCACCGGCTCTTTTCTCTATCCTGTCCCACCTCATCGACCTCTCCTCTTTTTCCATCTTCTCCGCCCCGGCTGTCCGACCCTCCCGACGCCTTCGTTTGTCGTCTGGGATCCTGCTTGAGCCCAACTCATCCCGGCACAGGACCTCTCTGCCTGTCCGTCTGCCGTCCACTGCCGGCCCTGGTCACAGCGAAGCCCGTCCACCTCGTCCTCCTCGCATGGCCTCGCTTCACGCATACAAAACCGGCTCGCATGTCCATCGATAATAATAATTCCACCAGACCATATTACTCGCTGGCCGCAAACGACATCCAACAAACCATACTCGTCGTTCCCCTGCCGCCTCCGCCGACCTGGCTGCACCCATCCTCTCGCCCCCGTTCATGCGCCGTTGATCAGGGTGAGGGGACAGCCCATCTCGAAACCCTCTCTCTCTTGCGAGAGCAGAGCGGCCCTGCCTGCCCAACCTCGTACCTCCCTCAGGCCGTCGCCACGCAACCCCCCCGCCGCCAATTGGCCGCCGACCGACTGACACCCTCTCTCGCCACCCAGCATCATCATGTCTGAGTCTGCGTCTACCCGCCGCCGCCCTGCTGCTGCTATCGCCGCCGCCGCCGTTGCCGCTCCCGCTGCTCCTGCTCCTGCTCCTCCCCATGCCGTTGTCGCCACCACCGCCCCTCGTCATCCCGATGTCAATGCCGACCCGAAGCCGCCTGTACATCGATATCACTCCCCGTCCTTCCATCACCCATCCTCGACGCCCGCCCCTCGACGACAACCCCCCCCTCCTCCCTTCACCTCTAGGCGCCTCGAAGCCCGACACCACGATCTTACCACGCCGCAGCCACACAATTCGCCTTTGGATCACACCCTCCCGCAAAACCCCCAATCACAGTCCTCCCCTAACCTCCACAACCTCCAAGCTGCCGCATCTCACTCACCACACACCGTCAATATCAAGCCCTCGCTTTCCGTCCCCTCGATCCTTGGCCCTGGTCCTAGGTTAGTGCTTTCATGCCTATTTGTCTTTGTCCCCCACCCACCGCCGCGACCCCATGTCCCTCCAACATTACGTCGTGCTATTATAATACAGCCGATAGCTACACTCTAGTACTGTTGCACAACTTCGTCCTATCCACCCTCTTGTTGGTTTCTTGTTTCCACTTTGCCCCCGTCTTTGCTCTTCCTACCCTCTGTGTCCTGTGGACCTTTTGGCCCCTTTGATGGATGGCATTTGCTTGCCGAACTCTTACCTTTTCTCTGCATCCGCTTTCGCTTTGCCCTTCCTTGTGGCACCCACATTCAGCACATCATCTGCTGGGTAGCACGACGCTCCTACTTTCTGACACTGTCTTGCCGCACTTCTAGATCTCCGCGCCCGGCTGCTCCAAGCCCGCTCTCTGTCAACCAACACTACGATTCTCGAACCTCAACCAATACACGAACGTCCTTGGAAGCCACCACATCTCGCAGGCCTGATCGCCCCAACCGCCCTACCGAACTGACAACCTTTTACTCCGATTCCTCAAGCCCTTCGAGCCCAGAGCTGGAGACCGCAAGGTGCGTATCCATTGGCTTGACGTCTACGATGAATGGTGCTAACCACTCCCTGCCACAGCTCGAGATTTCCCGATGCGCCACAGGAGAACAACATGGTTTCCGAGCCAATGAGTTTGAAGCCTGCCATGGCTCCAGGACTGTCCAATCCTGCCACAGAGGGCACCGCTGCAGGCGCCTTGATGGCGCCCACGAAACCTCTGCCCAGGAACGCCTCCGTTGATGCGGCCATTTCCGCGTTTTTGAACCGCGAGCCGGCTGGAAACACTGGCTCTAGCAAATCAGCAAAGTCCTCCGATATCGATCGTCTCATCCAGACCGCTGGCAGCCCGGAAGTCGTCATCAAGTACCTGTTGAAAGAGAAGCGGTCCCAGTCGCAGCAAAATAGCCAGATCTGGACGCTACTTGATAAGCAAAAAACCATGATCATTGGCCTCAACAAGGACCTCGAGGCGGCCCTGGAGAGTAAGGAGCGCTATCGGAATAAGCTACGGGAGTGCATGAACAAGCTCTCGATTCTACAAGCGGCTACAACCCGCAACCCCGAGGACGGCACCAAGAGAGCTCGCCCTAGTCCTCGTGTCGATGTTGACGGTTATCGCGGCATGAACCCTGACTCTCCCGTCCTCGATTCAGATAGCCAAAAGGGCTCACCTGTCGACCTCAAAATGGCGCGGTATCCCGCATCGCATACCATCACGCATCCCATCACCCCACCCGCCGACCGCCCCCACCAATCGCCATCCAGTGTTGTTGCCGATGTTTTTGAACCATCTCACTCCATATCGGGGGCACACGATCCAAGCAGCCACGATAATGCCACTCAAGACAAAGCCGAACAGCAGGCGCGGACAAAGCGTAGTGGAGAAGCCCAGGAGCACGCTCCAAGTAGTAACGTTTATGCAGCCGAAGACAACCCCGAAGGACAGGCGCGCAACACCAAGCGCAGCGGAGAAGAAGCGCTGCGTCAGATTCCGTCTGGTGCGTCTCCTCCGCAGTCGCGAAGCTCACCCAGTGAGCCGCCTAAGGGATCATCCCCTGAGACCTCAGGCGGCTTAGAATCGCCAAAGAGCGATGCCAATTCCAAGTCGACTACAACGCCTCGGAAGGGCCCACCCGCTCCCCTGACGTTGCCGAAAGACCGCCAAAAGTCATCGCCTATAGCTCTCGAGGGGCCGGGTGATGCTGGACCGGAATTCCATGATACGATGGATATGGAGCCGCCCAGTTCTGTCGAACGTGGCCGACGCCGCACACGAGAGAAAGTCCGTGACTTGACCGATGATGACCAAACGACCGGGAAACAGGAAATCACCACTGAAGACGACGCTCACCCTTCACCCGCCCCTAACGCCGAGGAGCCCGATCCAACGCAAGCTGCTCTTACCGTAAAGGGCCCTGAAGCCGCGACCGCTTCTCTCGCAGCTGTTATTAACAGTCACCATGTGCCTGTCCCGCCGATGATGAGCCCTGGCCTACCCGCGAGCCCTCGACCAACTCAGACTCGCGGCCAATTCCCACCACTATCGCCCCGCCCCGGGATGCCGCTCTCACCAAGAGCGCCTCGCCAGCCTATCCCTCTACCGCCAAACACTGCTTTGGCTGCTTCACCCTCTACCCTCTCTGTCGTCCCGTCTCAGTCTGCGCAAGACTCACCGTTAGGCGCTCCGAAGAATCGAACGCTTGTGCCGGACGTAGCATCACCTATAGATGAGCAATCAAGTCCGACGGAGCGCAAGCAAATCTTTAACGGATTGGCAACTGACGAATACCCCCAATTGCTACTGCCTCCAAATGCTCTTCTGTCCATCGATGTCAAGGTTGCTTCCTCACGCATGAAGCCGTCCCGTGCCAGCTTGCTCTCTCTCACCCAACTGGAAGAAGATCCTGTCTTCACTCTCGCCGTCATCTCCAGAGCCGATAGTGGTGAGCTTTGGCGGGTGGAAAAGGACACGGTCTCTCTGTCCAAGCTTGACCAGCGCATGAAGCAATGCCGGAACTTCAAAGCCAAGACGCCCGAGAAGTCTCTGTTCAGTGGCCACTCACCTGCCAAGCTTGATGCTCGGCGACAGGCATTGGAGGCGTACATGGATGAACTGCTCAACACGCAGCTCGATGAGGCTACAGCTCTTGAGCTGTGTGCATACCTCTCTACCAATGCTGTTCCCCCAAATGCAGAGGAAATTGGCATCGGTGGCAAGTCGTCCCCGGATCAGAACGCTCAAGAGGCTGAGTCTGATGGACCAACCGTGCGGAGTGGCTACCTCACAAAGAGGGGCAAGAACTTTGGCGGCTGGAAGTCCAGGTTTTTCGTGGTGGATGGTCTCAATCTCAAATACTTTGAGACTCCAGGCGGTCCCCATCTCGGTACCATTAAACTGCAAGGCGCGGAGATTGGAACGCAGTCGCATAATCGCGGCAACCGGTCACCTGCTATCAGCAGCATGGGAGATGATTTAGACAACCACTACCGGCATGCATTTTTGGTTCTTGAACCGAAGCGCAAAGATTTATCGAACCATGTCAGGCATGTTCTTTGCGCAGAGGATGACAAAGAGCGAGATGAATGGGTTGAAGCTCTGCTCAAACAGATCGAAACCCATGATGTTGACAATGTTGGTAGCCAGCCCTCGAAGCCCGAGGCCCAAGAAGGACAACGCCAAAGCTCCAGTGGTCCAGCCAAATCCAGAAAGTCTGCACAAGCACGAGCTGCCACTCGCCCAGCAGGAGAATCCGAGTCGCTCATTGGGGTCCGCTATGATTCTACCAATGCAGGCGATGCGCCACAACATGGCGATGCACCCCCGCCCAGGCCTGAAATACAAAACCTGAGAGGCGATGCAGTCGCTGCCTCGGTCCGCAGGCTCACCTCTGCTCCTGAGGATCAGCACTTGATCTCATATGTCTCACTGGCGAGCAAAGCTGAAGTTGACCCCCCTGTTGCGCCGATGGAGGACAAAAAGCAGCGGAAGCGTAGCTTCTTCGGAATTGGATCCAAAACGAAATCATCGTGGGATGGTCGGGGCTCCTTGGCTGGATCTGGGTCCAAACCGAAATTGTCGTCGGAAGGCCGGGAATCCTTGACTGGCAGTGACGGTGGCGCGGGGACGTCATGGCAGGACGCGCCCTCCCAGACTCAGACCAAGACGCCACCGGTGTTCGGGTCGACGCTGGCTGAAGCGGTAGAGTTCCACCGTCCACAAGGCGTTGATGTGCTGCTGCCATCGGTTGTTTATCGCTGCATCCAGTACCTGGGGGCGCACGGAGCTCTCAAAGAAGCTGGAATCTTTCGTATCCCTGGCTCAAACACTGTGATTAACGACCTGAACAGACGATTCAGTGAAGAACATGACGTTGACCTCATCGGTGAGGGGGGCTTCCCGGATATTCATGCCGTGGCATCGCTCTTGAAGCGGTACCTGCAAAATCTTCAAGGGGGCATTCTGGCGGAATTTCGTCCCGGGTTTGAGCAGCTGGGGGCAATTTCAAGCCGGGATGAGAGGATTGCGTACATTGCCGATCTTGTGCAGCGACTACCAGAAGCCAACTTGGCTGTGCTCCAATACCTCACATCCTTCCTGGTCCGCATTATGAACAACTCAAGTGTGACGATGATGACACCAAAAGCCATTGTCTTGGCCTCGCCAGGATTCCAGCTTCCCCCGATGGCTTTCACATTATTTCTGGAAAGTTTTGAAACTATCTTCGGTATCGCCCCCGAAAACTATAAGCCTCCGACAGCTTCGGGGACGGAACGTGGGAGACAAGCTCGTCAAGTCTCGTCGCGGTCTGACGGGCCATGGAACCAGGAGGTAACGTCTCGGCCGTCGACATCGTCGGGAAGCACGTCATCGCCTCACAGGCAGGCGAGAGTGTCGGGAAGCACGTCGTCGCCTCACAGGCAGGCGAGAGTGTCGGGAAGCACGTCGTCGCCTCACAGGCCGGCGAGAGTGTCAGGAAGCACGTCATCGCCTCACAGGCAGACCAGAGCAGAGCTCGTGCGCGTGCCGTCACGATCGACCCCTACACCGCCGCTTCAACAATTTCAACTTCAACAACGCCAACAAAGCAGGGCTTCTATGCGACAGTCCCCAACGCCATCGACGGCGTCGAGCCGTCCGGGATATGAACCAGCCCACTTTGCTCTGCAAGACGCTGGTGATTCTGCAGGCGTGACACCAATGGCTCGGCCTACTTACGAGACCAACCCTGGCTTAGAGCAACTGCGTGCTGCTGCAGGCCCCCAATCGACCGCCGCCTACGATAGACCTACGTACTAGGTCCTGAATGGATATGGTAGTAGCATCAGCCTGACGGCGAACGAGTGGGTGAATGAGGGACCAGAGAGGATGTACGTGAGCAAGGAAGCAGGCCACGGCCGCTCCCTGTGCCAAGACCACTCTAGACTCCGTATCTGATTGACTGAAATGGGCGTTTTTTACATGATACCAGAATGATTTCTTGTTTATATTTGCATTATTCTGTCTTACTGTCACCCATACCCGATCGTCCGCGGCAGACGGTGAGATATTTTCGGTTCTGCGCTTGTTTCATCTGATTTGGACTTGTGGGGGAAGACGGCGGGTGGAAAAGATGCCATTTATGCGCATAGATTGGGAGGCTACACTTAATTCTTGTTTTGGTGTTTCGGACAAGCGCGGCGCTTTGAACTCTCGGATGAATGATGCTCGACTGGTCGAGTTTTTACGTTTCTGGGCAGGTTTTAGTTTGGGTGTTGTGGGGTGCTTGTCTTACTGCAAATCTCTTTTGCCTTTGGTTTTGGATTGGACAATTATATATCCCCAACGTATTAAATACATTACGATGTTGTGCTACGATGACATGTTGCAATGGTGGTTGGATTTTTGAGCCCTGTATGGACAAGGGCTTTTGTAGTGTAATCGTACTCGGATCTTGGGGAGAATGCAGCAAATCCGCAGATGAATTGATGATGCTCGTGTATTGTATGTAATGTGTCGACTTGGCCTTGCGATGACGCAGTATGTCGTTCAGAGCTCATGTCCGACGGGACGGAGATGCGCCTGCAGTGCGGCTCTTCGGGATGTGGTCGAGCACGAAAGCCCGAGCAGCTTACCACGGCTCGACCGAGCGTAGATCGAAGCACTCCTCCGAGCCATCATGGCCCTTTTTAACAATCCCGTGTGCTTATTGTACCTCGTACCGCTATCACTCTTGTCTCGCAGGCTTCTGCTGACTAATCACACAGCAGAAAAAGAAACCTCCTCTCTGGTCGGCATCTCGGCGCTTGCAAGCTCCGTGCTACAAGAAAACAAGAAACCGGGCAGTTTAACACACTGGACAAAAGCACTAGCTGCGCATGACTCGCCGGGTTTCTCGGGATTGATCATCTTGATAATCTCTCTTTTTTTTTTGTTTCAGCTAACGTCTTGGCGTGTGGCGGCTGGATAGCCGCCCGTGGGGTGGACCGATCTGTTTGACGACTTGTGATCGGCGGTTCGGGCGTTTTTTTTTTCTGCTTGCCCTCGGGCCCCAGGAAGAACGGTATTTTTTTTTTTGATCTAGAAGACGTAACAGAAAAAGACTCCGCCTTTAATCGGGTGTGGGGGGGGGCCTTTCATCATGGAGGACAACACCGAGGACTCGCCCACGTCCCCCGGAACGCCCGGCACCACCACTGCTGCAGACGGCGGCGGCAGCGCACCACCACCAGCACTGGGGTCGGGGTCGCCCGGGGTGGACAACAAGAAGCTGCGCGCGTGCGAGGCCTGCCGCGGGCTCAAGGTGCGGTGCGAGCCGGACCCGCGCGAGGGCGAGCCGTGCCGGCGGTGCCGCAAAGCGGGCCGCCGGTGTGTGGTCACGGCGCCAACGCGCAAGCGGCAGCGCAAGACGGACAGTCGCGTGTCGGAGCTGGAGCGCAAGATTGATGCCTTGACGGCGAGTCTGCAGGCGAGGACGGGTGGCCAGCAACAACAGCACGGCAGCAAGAGCTGGGAGAGCGAGGTGGCGCCGCCGCAGCCGCCGCCGCCGCAGCCGTGGGATGGCGCGCGGCCGGCGGATCAGGATAGCCACTTTCAGCAGCTGGTCGCGATGGCGGGGCGGAAGCGCAAGGCAATGGACGAGGAGGCGGGGCGGCCCAGCAGCACCCCCCGGCGAGACAGAGACCAGCCGCCGGCGGCGGCGGCGGTGGACAACAACAACAACAACGACGACGATGACGACGACAGGAAGCCGTCGGCGGCGGCGGCGGCGGTGGGCTGGCCGGCGTACACGTCGCGGGCGACGGACGGCGACGTGGTGGACCGGGGCTTGGTGCCGCCGGGGCTGGCGGCGCGGCTGCTGGCGCGGTACCAGACGCAGATGGTGCGGCACCTACCGGGGGTGGTGTTTGCGCCGGGGACGACGGTGGCGGAGCTGCGGACGGGCCGGCCGACGCTGTTCCTGGCGGTGATGGCGGCGGCGGCGGGGGAGGACCACGCGTTGCAGCGGGTGCTGCAGCGGGAGCTGATGCGGACGCTGGCGCGGCGGGTGATGGAGGTCGGGGAGAAGAGCCTGGAGCTGGTGCAGGCGCTCAACGTGGCCGTCATCTGGTACTGGCCGCCGGAGCACTTTGAGGAGCTCAAGTTTTACCAGCTGATCCACACGGCGGCGGTGATGGCGATTGACATTGGGCTCGGGCGACGGCGACGGCGGCCACGCGCGGCGACGGCGGCGGTGCCGTCGTATCATCCGACGTGGCGGACAGCAGGGCTTCCGCCGCCGGATCCGACGAGCCTGGAGGCGCGGCGGACGTGGCTGACGTGCTACTACCTGGCGAGCAACACGGCCATGTCGCTGCGGCGGCCGAACCTGGTGCGGTGGACGGCGTTCATGGCGGACTCGGTGCGGGTGCTGGAGACGAGCGCGGCGGCGGCGCCGACGGACGCCTACCTGTGCCACCTGGTGTGGACGCACCGGCTGGGCGAGCAGGTGGGCGCGCAGCTCTCGCTCGACGACCCGGACGCGGCGGTCGACGTGGAGGACGCGCGCACGCAGTACGCGCTGCGGGCGCTGGAGCGCGACCTGGAGCGGTACCGGGCGGCGGTGCCGCCGGCGCGGATGCAGGCGACGCTGACGATTGGATTTGACCTGCTGAGCCTGTACATGCACGAGACGGTGTTGCACAGCGGCGGTGATGAGGAGGAGGAAGAGGAGGAGAGGTTGGTGAGGGCGACGACGACGCGGCCGCTGTCGGCGCAGCATGTCAACGCGCTGACGGCGTGCTTGGCGGCGATTGAGGGCATCTTTGCGACGTTTCTGGCCCTCGACGTGGAGACGATTCGGTGCCTGCCGGTGTTTAACTTTGTGCGCGTCGCGTACGCGGTGGTGGTGCTGATGAAGATGCACTTTTCGGTCAACTCGGCGGCGGCGGCGGCGGCGGCGGGAGAAGACGAGACGGCCGGGTCGGACCTGGCGGTCGTGTTTCCGCGGGAGGCGCTGCGGGTCCGCCGGCACCTGGACGCGCTGCTGGACAAGTTCCGGGAGACGGCGGCGGGGGACCGCTGCCGGCCGGCGAGCAAGTTCCTGGTGGTGCTGGCGATGCTCCGCAGCTGGTTCGTGAAGCAGGATGGGGGTGGTGAGGCGGCGCAGCAGCAGCAGCAGCAGCAGCAACGACCGCCGCCGCCGCCGCCGCCGCCGCACAGATCCCAGCGGCCGCCGCAGACGACGGCCAACACCACCCCGCTGGAGCTGCTGTCCGAGGTCGCCGTCGGCAGCAGCCACCCGAACAACAACACCAACACGGCGACATCCTCCTCCTCGCCGTTTGGCTACTACCGACCGGCCCCCGCCGCAACTGCCGCCGCAGCTCCTCCTCCTCCTCAGCAGGTATTCTTCCCTGACGCCGACCCCGCGACGACGACTTCCTCTGGCGGCACGATGCCGTTCGCCGCGGCGGCAGCATCGGGCGGCGCCGCGGCGTTTGCCCCATGGATGATGGCCGACACCGACAGCGGCGGCGGCGGAGGGGTCTTTGACGTCGCTGGTGGCGGGACGTTGGCGGGGGCCGAGTTCCCGACGGCGGTGGAGTTTGGCGCGATCGGGGGCATGGGCTTCGGCTTTGATGGCGGGGTCGGCGGCGGGGTGCCGGGGATGAGCGCGGTGACTAGCGACCAGTTCTGGACGGACATGTTTCAGGGCATGCCGGACCCGACCATGTTTACCTTTTGAAGGTTGGGTCGGCGGTTTTGTGTGTGGGAGGGGTGGTATTTAGGAGAGCAGAGGAAGGACATTTGCTATATTGTAACGATAATTTGGGGTTGGCGTGTTGCTGGCGTAATGGAGCATCTTATCAACATGGAGATCAGGAGCATGCTGGGGAACGCGGATATGAACCTGGAGAAAAGGAGCATGCCAGGGAAGGCGAATACAGGGGTGACCCTCTGCGAATGCTTGAATGCCACCGAGTTTGTGCTATATTTCATCTCTCTCTATCAAGTTTATGAGTTTCTCAAAGCTTTGCATACAACTACAGACTACAGAGCATGATTCAACGCTACTTGTAGACCTGCTCCGTGAATATCAACACCGTCACAAAACATTCATTCCATTAGTATTGGATATTTCAACCATTTCCATTTTAGCTAATCTGCCAGCCAATCTTGATACGCCGCCAGTCCAAACAGAGAGAAATGACAAATCTGAAATCTGACAAGACTGCGTAAATCGCCTTTGAGAAAAATAAAACCATTCCACTATGCTGCAAGCTGGGCCAGTCTTGGTTGCATGCGTCTGCTGCGATTTCAAGCCGCCTCCAAACTCGATCCATTGCTCCAAACCTCCCTCCTTCCTTCAAAGGTTCATACCGTTCAACAGCCAATATCGTATATTCCAGGTGGTGGCCAAGGGGCCAAATAGTGTACATGAATCAAAGCCATGTGTCGCCAGGGTGTCGTATGGGTGGGTTATGCTCGTGAAGCCGTCTGTCCCGAGACGGCATGATGCCATCGCTCAATAAAACAGGAAACAAATAAAATAAAGGAAACCGCTGCCAAATGGCCAGCAGGAAAAAAACAGCATGTCTTGCACATTGTGTGCGGCGCCATTGATGTCTGCATACAGCGCTAGTGAAACGAGATGCGCAAGTGGCTCGAGGGTGAATTGATAGTCACAGAGACCAATAAGAACAAAGATAGGACCAAGTATTAAGACCTTAATCCATATAGAAATCTCCCTTGAGAATCCTCTCCTGGAATGCGTCAGGCTTGGGCTTCTGCGGCCGCGACTGGACGGGGGGAGGGGCCTGGGTCGGTGGCGAGGCCATCTCGGAGACAGACCTGGCGCGGTCATGGGCCATCCTGGGGGGCGAGCTGGAGGCGAAGGAGAAGGAAGGACGGGCGCCGGCGACGGAGCTCTCTGCGCGAGATCGTAACTGCTCGGACCAGTTGAAGCCTTGCTGGTCTGCTCGAGAATTTGCATAGTCAGAAGGGGCTCTTTTGTGCATGGTGAAGCTTGCCTGTGGTAGGGAAGACGACAGGACGGTGCTGGGGCGGCGTCCGGAGACGGACCAGCCCGCCGAGGCGGCCGCGGGAGGAGACTTGTTGGTGGAGGGACGGCGGCCAAGGACGGGCTGGGGCTGGGCCGGGCTGGGGGTCTGCTGGCTGGTGGAGGGAGGAGATGTTGGGCTGGTATTACCGTTGCCAGGACTTCCCGAGGGGCGCAGGCCTCTGAGGGAGCCGGAGCCGGCGGAGCCGCCAAAGCTCATGCGTCGAGTGAAGGGCGTGTTGGGAGCGGTTCTAGCGCTGGCGGGGGCGAACTCGTCATCCTCGACGGCGGACTCGTCAATGGAGCCCGAGTTAGAGTTTGTGGACACGCTCTCGCGACGGACAAAGGCGGCGGGATTGGTGGGCGAGGTGCCGGAGAGGCCAATGGTGCTGACGGAGAGACGGCGACCACGAGGGTCGGTCATGCTGGGAGCGCCGGGCAGGGGGGGGACGTTGGCGTTGGAGGGGCCGCGCTGGAAGAGGTTGGAAAGGGCGGCCTGGGTGATGGAGCTGCGGCGGTGGTCGATGCGGGAGGCGGGGGTGTTGTCGGACATGTTGAAAAGGTTGAAAGATGGCGAAAGCTGGGAGGTCGGTAGGGGTGAGGCGGTGCGATGGAAGAGTGTGGTGCAGTGGTGATGCGGATGCGCGGTTGGTTGGTTGGCGGCGGAATGCCGAGCGAGCGGGCTTGTGAGAGCCGAAGGACGGACGGATGGACGGACGGTCGTTCGTTGACGAGGGAGGGAGTGGGCTCGGCCTGGGCAGCGCAAGCGACGTTTGCGGCGGCGTGGGCGGCAAACAGTGGAAAAAAATTGACTTGGAAATCGGCTTCGAGAGATGTCGGGAGAAATGGATAGAAAGAGAGAGATGCAAGAATGAGGGCGACAAGAGACGAAATAAATGGTAGAACGAGCAGGAGTGTGAGAGGGGCAGAATGAGGTGGTAGTGGCCAGTGGGTGGTGTTATATATAAGACGATTTTGACGGGTGTCGGCACAGGTGGCAGGAGGGGGCGTGACGAGTCAATGCAGAGCGTAAATGAGGAGAGGAGACAAGGATGGGAGAGATGCAAGGAAGAGAGAGAACAAGGAGATGGGGAGGGTGTGGGAGTGAAGATGGAGGGGGAAGAAGCTGGGAGCGGAGGAGGAGGAGGTGAGGGTGAGGGTGGTGGCCTGAGCTGGAGCGCTGTGGAAGCCGGGGATAGGTAGTGCCTTGGAGCATTCACTACTACCTACCTACTACCTGGTACTACTAAAGTTATGGTGTTTAGTGGCTGCCTTAGCATCACCCTTAGCGTCGGCGGCCAGTGTTGCAACGCGGCTGGTCGTATTTTTACAGAGGCCTTAGTGGCCGTAGTGGCGAGCTTGGGCAAACGCGCCAATCCCCTTCTGATCATGGTTGCACCGGTCCGACATCGGGGTACTTGATAGGCAACGGATGGTGCTAGCAAAGAAAAGTACCCCGGTTTCTGGGGTAAACTGGCTGGCTCTGTGGAGCCGTCCATCTCGATTTGTAGGATTCGACCCCCTTCCCCCCCCCCCCGTCAAGGCACAGACTGCCGCAGTACAGCCTTTGCAACTCTAATGTTTTTATTATCGCTATTCCCTTGCTGCGAGACTGAATTGAAACGGGGAGATGCGCCGGACGGGATGTGCCCGGGGACAGCAGCAGATGGCGAGATACTGAGTGTTACCACAAATAACCACTCGAGACACAGAGTCAAGCCCTACCTGTGTCAAGGCCAAGCCTCATTCATATCCAGCTACCACTGGGCAGGGGTTTGTTTGTATACATGTCTTATCTCAACAACAGAAAAGGACCTTGTAACTAACTGACCGCATCTGCGTCTTTATGCTTCTCATCTGCCGAATCGCGAGATCGACAAAGAGTCGCCCTCCATGCACGTCGCTGCGCGGTCGACAAAACACAAACCCACCAAAGAAGTCTCGTTTCACGTCCAAGGCTAGCTATCGCCCGGAATTCCATGTCTCTATCCGCGACAGGGGAGCTCACCTTTACTACAACCAAGTAATAGTATGAACTAGCCTTTGGAGCCAGCCCGACGCCATGGTGACGAAAGCGGACAAGGGCGTGGCTCGCCGATAGCACACGTACGAGGCTGCACCCCAAACCAAGGAAAGGTGTGGGTGGCAATACACGGAGAGCACAGAAAGCCACAGAATCAAAATGCGCCTGTGTCACATCCACCAGCAGACTGCCATGCATTTCTCGCTTCTGCCGTGGTGTGCCCATTCTCGCGCTTTGTGGCACCAGCCAGCGACGGCGACCTCAAGAGATAACCTAGATAACCGATAACCTCAACCACGACGGCGCGTTCCGCAAGACGACAGCAACCATCGCGGCAATACGTCAGCAATCAAACAAAGACTTGAGATGATGAAATTGGACCGCGGAAACATGCCCCGTGCCTCTTTTCTCTTTTGTGCAAGCCAGTGGCCGCGAATCCTTTTGTCCTGCGACGGGTCGATCACCAAAAAAGCTTGTTCGCACCGCCAATCAGTGACGTAGAACCCTGCCGCGGGGAGAGTTGACAGAAGTCGCCAAAGGTAGTTGACGTGGTAGATTTGGTGGGGAGGTACATGCAGATACTGCGTTGCACCCTGCATATAATTCCCATAACTGCCACGGTGGACTCGAGAGGGGCCGCCGCGATCGGTGGGGCTTTCCTGGACAAGTACAACGAAGGGTCACCAGCCAGATTGACAGTACTGAAAAATTTAAAACTAATACAGACGGGAAAATTGATGATGTGAGGAATGAATTTACTTGCCCATTTTCGATAACTTGCAGCCTTGCTAGTAGTTGTCTATGACGTTCGCTGACGACAAATGTTGCGGAGGCCGGCACGTACCCGCTGGGGGCTGCCAGATGCCGGCTGCCAGCTGCCAGCTGCAAAGAAAATGTGCCGGCTTGCGTTTTCTCTGCAAACGCAGACAGCTTCATCATCTCATCATCATACTGCAACCATCATTAATCTCTACCGCCACTCGCATAATCTCCTGCACTGGAATTCACCTTGAGAAAACAATACAGTCCTGCCATCCAGCATCTACCAACGACCGCCTGAGACCCCCCTCTCCTCTAGATCTGCCCTGCGCCCAGGTCCACCTTCCCTCCCCGCTCTCGCCCAGCGTCTTGTCCCAGATTCACCGTCGTCAGCCCATCCGTCCGCTCCGACCACCACTCTGCGTCACGGCCACTGGCCATATTCCTGAGTCCTCACGCCATCTCACCCTCTTCTTCAACCCCGTCGTCGCTGTCGTCCAAAGATTCAACCAGCCCTAGTACGACTTCTTGGCCAGCTCATGTGCCAAATGCAGCGTAACATGTGCAACGCCAAACGATACCCAACTGCTCACCTACCTAGTTGCCGAACCATGAAGGTTGCTGTCTCACGACATCGGCCCTCCCCGCAACCGACAACGCTACTGCCACCGCCTTCACTTGCAACCTCTTCCCAAGAGTAACCCATCCTTGCTCGATGCGACGACCATGCTACGGATACACACCACCACACGCGAGATGCATCTAGAACTGCATGCCCCCCACCACAACCTTGGCCCAATCAACCTGCCACCTGCAAATCCGACCGTCCAATGAAATGGCCAGCATTTCACAAGTTGATTATCTCCAAGACCGCCCCAGCCACATTTTCTTCCTCTGGCCTAGCATCACAGAAGCCCGCCGCTGGCACCATGGTACTTGGGCTTCGCGGGGTAAATGGCCACCACAGAATTGGGCAAACTCAGCTCGCTGGCTTGAACGCCTTTCCCCCAGACTCCCGCACAGACGGGACTCCGCCCACGCCATGGCGCTCTTTGTCGGCTTCTTTGAATATGCAATTACTGATACTGCTCCCGCTCCGCGCTTCGGAATGCCCCCTCTCATGGAAGTACTGGCGCATGCGTGGTGCCCTAACAGCCTCGTGTCACTGAGATGACGACGTGGGTGCCATGGACAACGTGGCTAGGCGGAGGCGAATAGACCCAGCGCCAGCCTTCTCGTGCGACGACGGCACCGTGGAGTCGGTTGCGAGCTGCCGCCTTGGCCGGGTGGAGTAGTTGAATGATGCATACAACAGATAACACCCCGATACATTGGCAGCAACCCTACTGGTCAAGCCAAGCTGTGAGCTTGTCTAGGGGACGGGGTGAGCTGTGTGCACCTCAGTCGCCCCCGCCGAAGTTGGTCGCCCAACGGCGCAATACCCCGTGCTGAGCTTGCTGTTTGCGATACGAGCACTTCGTGCTAAGTAGACGTACAATTTTTTGATAAGCCGCGGTCAAGACTTGTCATGTCCTGCCCTGCGCCAGGTAGCCATCCATCCAGTGTAGAGACGTACGTGCACCGATTCACTTGCTGCCTGTTAATAATAGCAGCCATGTACTCTATAAACAGCGTAATACTTTAAATGTAGATGGCCTGGTACATTCAGCCTATGCTAAACCCGTTGAAACGCCCGTCTATGCATTGTAGCTCGGCTCACAGTCGCTATCACATATACCTATGCTTCATGATATCGTCATTAGTCATTGCAAATCGTGTCACGTTTCCCTCACGGCTTCCGTCCGCCGCAGAGCCCGCAGACGCCACAGTCTCCCGCGTTGACGTATCCCGTCCCCGCGCACGACGGGCTCCCGCACGACCACACCCCGTGCACCCCCTCCGGCCGGAGCACATGCGCACACGCCGCGCACCGGAGCGCCGCGCCGCCGTTGTCCAGCGAGCACAGAGGACACCGGCCGTCCGACGTCGGTGGTGGCGTCTTGTCCACGGCGGCCTCCTGTCCTTTCTTGGGGGCGGTGGGGAGCCGGTGGATGGTGATGACCGGTCGTCTTGCGGGTGGTGGTGGTGGTGGTCGCGGCGGCACCGCGTCCCGGATGTGTGGGATGTCGTGTAGTCGCAGCGGCGGCGGCGACGCGTCGCGTACCCTGCCCGCCACGGTGGTCCCATCGCTGGGCGGCTCGTCCTTGACTCGCGGCGGCGGTGGGCGGTCGTCGGTGGAGCGCTCCGGCTTGATGGACGGCGGGTGCGTGAGTAGCATCCGGCGGAGCTCGTCGCGCTCGCTCCGCCGCGCGGCGGCGCCGCCGCCGCCCTGGTCCTCGTCGCCCTCTGCCTCGTCGCCGCATACCTTGACCATGGCGCGCCCGTGCCCGTCCGTGATGCTCTTGCCGTCCCGATCCACCGCCTCGGCCACGTCATCATCCTCGTCGTCGTCGCTGCCGCTTTCCTCTTCCTCCTCCTCGACTTTTTGCTTGTCGAAGCGGGCCAGCGCCGCCGCGGCCCGCAACTCCCTGCCCCTCGCGCTGCCCGCCACGCGCGGCCGCGCGGCCACCCTCCTCCCGCCCTCCAGCTTCGTCTTCAGCTGCTCGTCCGCGCCGAGCGCCGTGCCGGCCGAGCCGAACTTCTTCACAATGCGGCGCTCCCTGCGCTCCCTCGACGACAGCTCCGGTTTACCCTGCCGTTTTCGTTTCCTGGAGCGGTAGGTGCCGCCGCAGAGGTGCTCCGGCAGCAGTTCCTCCTCCCCCTCCTGGATCGCGTTGTCGCGCTCCCACGCCGCGGTGCCGGCGCGGAGGGCCACGCCGCGGCCCCAGACGCCCTCGCCGGTGTAGCCGCGGGCCCAGAGCGCGGCCATGCGCGCCGCATACGCATCGCGGACCGCCCAGAAGGCGCGCGAGTGGTTCATCTGCGCGCAGTGCGCGAGCTCGTGCATCATGACCATCTGCACGTACCAAAAGGGCAGCCAGCGGCCGCCGCCGCCGCCGCGGCGCGCGGACCGCAGGACCAGCTGGATGACCTCGCCGGCGTTGAAGTTGCGCCCGACAAACTCGCGGTTCGGCTCGTGCTCCTCCAGCGTGACGACGGAGATGTGGTGCTCCTTCATGATCGGCACTGGTGTGTTGGCTGTTGGTCAGCGGGAAAGGGGGGGGAAGGGGAACGGGGAGGAGGGGGACGGACGGCATTGGGCGGCGATGCGCTCGAGAAAGTCTTGGGCAGTGGCGGAGTCGGGGCCTGGTAGGGGCTTGATGAAGACGATGTTGGGGTTGGGTTGGGTGCGTCGCGCGTTGAGACGCTGGATGCCCACCGGCATGATGGCAACGGGCTGGCAGTGGCCGAGACGTTTGTCCCCAACGGGAATTGAGAATCAGGAAGCTGTGGTTATGGTAGGGTTTTGTTAACACCTATGACACTGCTTATTCGGAACCAGAAGAGATTTTCTCCCCGTTTTCTCAGTTTTGTCAGCGACGTTGATGAGTTGCAACTGACGAGGCGTGAATGCGAATGAACGCGAATATCGTGCTCGCGAAATCACGTGATTTAAATGAAACCTGTGCATTCACATTTCCATTTGAACTTTGAATCTCAAGATAGAACATAATTTGTATGAACCTGCGTATTGAGTAGGAAAATGGTTTGAAAATACACATCATCTATCATATCCAGTGCGACAAGTGACAAAAACATGTCCACAATGCTTCATCTACAGTAGCAACACCCAACGCTAACATGCATTCAGTCAAAGATGCTCGCTAAAATCAGAAAAATCTAATCAAAAATTCAGTTTCAAGATCCTCCAGTCCTAGACTCGGCGCGAAACTCCTCTCGTGCCTCAACGTTGGAAATGGCGCTCTGAACAGCGCTCGTCAGGTCTATGTGGAAAAGCGGCCTGTCCAGACCGCTAACGACGGCCCCCTTGCGGCGGCGCTGGCGAAGTGTGGCGGACAAATTGGGCTTTTTCTCGTCATCGTGGCCCGTATACATTGGCTCATCCGCATCGGAGATACCTAGATCGCCCGCTCTGCCCATCTCCTCGTCGGGGACTTGGCTGTGGCGCAGGGCGACGGCCAGATCGCGCTGGTGTGCGCTCTCCTCGGCAGCAGCAGCGGCAGAGTCTTTGCCGCCAATCTCTGCGACACTGAAGATCGAGCGCCAGCGGTGAGGGGCCTCGTCGGAGGCCGTGGGCACGCCGAATCCGCCAGCAATGAGGGCCCGCTTGGTCCAACGGTTGTTGATGCAGGCAATGTGCCAATCAACCACCTCCGGGGCCGTGTACTTGTCAAGCTGATTGCGCACGTCAATCAAGCGCTGGATCGAAGTAATATCGACATTATTAACAGAGCTAAAGTCAAGAATTATGGCCTTGAGGTTCGGCATTCGATCCTTGGCGGTTTCCTTGCTCTTGGCCGTCTTGCGGGGCCCGGGGTTGTTCCATGGTCGGTCACCTGTGCGGTCAAACATCTCAGGACTGGTACGTTGTGTTTGGGACTTGATGTAATCGACAAGGTACTCGAGGGAATGGTTGGCATTGGGGTAGTTGAAGCCCTCGGAGAAGCGGTAGATGAAGACGCCAGGATAGGGATTCTCGAGCTCAACCTCAGGGTTAGAGCCATCGCCGTGGTCCAGAGGTAAAAAGACGTTGCGAGACGAGTTCTCAAGCGTCTCGGTGAACGTGCCATACTCGCCAACAAGCTGCTTGTCGTCGGCCCCAATGACGTGGTCGCCGAGGACGGAGTGAACGCGGACCTTGCCCATGAACCGGCCTTGGGCCTTGAGAATGCGGAAGAGAAGAATGGCCGCAGAGAGACAGACGGTGGCGTACAGGCCTTCTTCAATGTGGACAAAGACACTGACAAATACACCAATAAAAAAGACAAAAACCTCGAGGGGAGAGACTCTCCAGAACTGGTAGACCGTGTTGGGAGGTGTAATGAGGTCGCCGACGGCATGGATGATGACGGCCGCAAGAGATGCGCTCGGGATGTAGAAGAAAACTGAGGTGAGGAGGTACGTGGCAATCAAGACGACGAGACCGGTGATAATGCCAGCTGCTGGTGTGCGGACTCCAGCTTTGGAATTGACAGCAGTACGGCTGAAGGAGCCAGTGGAAGGGTAGCCGCCGAGAAAGGGTCCGAGAATGTTGGTCATGCCGATGGCAACCATTTCCTGAGAAGGGTCTATGGTGTAGTTGTTAACACGACCAAAAGACTTGGAAATGGCAATGTGCTCGACGAGCATGACAATAACAGTGGCAGGCAAGTGCGTGGCAAAGGTGGAAATGAGAGTGCTGTCCAATTGAGGAGGGCCGACATTTTGGAATCCCTTTGGAACGACGCCCAGGACACTGAAGGCCGGGTGTTGGCGACGGGTCCGGTTGACAAGCCACGAGATCATGGTGTAGAGCAGGATGGTAAAGACGGTTCTCATGGTGTTGGCAAAGAAAATGATGCGCTTTTTGTTGGGCCAGCGCTCGGCGGCACGTGTTAAAATGAATCGGATGAGATAGAGTAGGAACAGCGCTGTGAGACCGAGAGCAGCATCAAGCTTGGCATGAGGAAGGTTTTTGAGGGTGTTAATGATGACCTTGTACGGAGCATCTCTGTTGGAAAAGCCATGAAGACCGAGAAGAGCGGGCAGTTGGCTAACAGCAATGGTGATGGCAGAGCCAGTCATGAATGCAGAGAGTGAAGTAATGGAAATCAGGTCAACCAACCAGCCGAGACGTAGAAGACCCATGCCCAAAACAATGCAACCTGCCACGATGGAAAGGGCAGAGGCAATGACGTTTGCCGAATACGGTAGGCCAGATGACTTCAAATCTGCGACGACAGTGCCGACAACTGTGGAGAGAACGGCAACGGGACCGATGGATATATCTTTCGAGGTACCGAAGATCCAGTAAATGATGACACCCATAAAGGACGAGTAGAGACCAAATTGGGGCTCGAGGTTGGCCAACAGAGCATAGGCCATACCCTGGGGAACGAGGATAGCGCCAATGGTGATGCCAGCGACGAGATCGCCAGCCAGCCACTGTAAGTTGTAGTGTGTAATCCAGGAGAGGAAGGGGAAGAGAGACTTGACATAGGCAGCCGTCTCGTCGCGGGTAGGAACTTGTCGGTGAATCCACTCCAAAGAAGTAGTAGGGTCTTCGAAGTAGGAGTCGCTGGTCTGGGCGGACATGACGGACTCGCCTCGAGTGACGGGATCGCGGCCGCGGTTGGGGTCCTCGACCTGGATGCCAAGTCCCTTGGCAAGACCATGGCCGATCCTGCTGGAGATGGCTGGCATGGCTGTGGTTTGTGGAAATATTTGGCAGAGAGGGAAGAGGATGAGGAGGTTGAAGAGGGCGGGAAGGAGCGCGGGAGAGGGGGATATATCGTAAAATGCGAAGTTGGAGTTACACAGCCATCCCGATGTTGAAAAATGACAGCGCGGAAGAGGAATCTGAGACAAGGACGGCTCGTACTGCGCCAGCTGAGCAGAGGTTCCAACAGCCTCTTCGGTCCGCGGCGGAGGGTAGGGTGGGCGTACAAGGCGCCTCGGCGCGGTGGGAGCGAGGTGACCTGATCTAGGTTTGACGAGCAAGACAGGAAAAAAGGTCGGACTGGGAGGCCAGGCCAGGCAGGCAGGCAGGCACGCCGCCGACGTAGGTCGAGGGTCGGAGAAGGGTTCACGACCCTTCTAAAAATATCAGAGACGGGTGGTCGGCGTGGGGTCAGCAGGGCGGCGACGCGGGGGGGACGAGTCACGAGTGACAAGTGACCGCCAGCGAACAAAGGCAGGGAGGAGTAAGACAGGCAATCCGTAGATAGGTAATCTGTAGTGTAGGTAGAGACAGAAAAGGAGGCGTCTGGAAGCTGTCGGGAATCTAGAACCCGTAATCTGTAACCCGTAATCTGTGCGGTGCTGGGCCAGACGAAGCCGCCGGGAATCTGCTTAGTGCCCGGGCTAGATTCTGTGCGGTCCTCGAGCTTGCTTCATTCCGGCGAGAGGCGAGACTTTTTGCGCGGGCTCGGGAGATGGAATCGTGAGACGTCGGCGGTGTTTGGAGGGGGTGTTGGTGATGTTGCGTTTGTTCAGATGCAAGCCTGGGACAGGTCGGATGGGATGGATGGCTCGTCGTGGTCAAGTGCCGGCAGAATGGGATGCCATGATGATTTCATTCTCCGCCCCGACGAGCCCTTTTTGCTCGCCCATCACGTTTTGTTCCTTGTTTGTTATAGTGGTGGGAGAGAGGAGAAGTTGTGCAAGCAATCACGACATCAGCATGGCGTTGAGGACGCTCCACATGGGCCATGTCGCCATCGGCTTGCTAACCTGGAGAAGCAAGGAGGATGCGAGATTCCACAAGATTCAGTGGGCGGACAGCGGCCAGTGGGATCTGGATGATTGAATGTTTGGGGCAAGATGTACAGAGCACATGATGATGGGCGAGGGTTGCTGCCTGCAGAATGTACAAGTACCTCTGCTTCAAGGCCACTAATTTCCAGGCCTGTTCCGGCGCTTCCAGGTGTTGGTACTAACCAGGTAACCACCTACCTCTACCTACCTCCTAGGTAATAACCTTGCATACTATTCTGATTAGTACGTATGTACGATGCAAGCTTGTTAATTCGACGCTTCTCATTCTCTGTTGGCAAACAAACCGTTCCTTCTCCTCGTCACCTCCTTCACTTCACCGTTGTCACTGCCCCCCGACGATCCGAGTCAGTCCCTCATCGCCATGCCACCACTGCATATTCCTCTTGTTTCTATAAACGTCGATCTTGACCCCCTGCCGCTGTCACATCTACAAAGATCCCTCGACACCCCCTACCTACCCGGCCCGGCACGTCAAAGCCGGTCACTGCACTTCCATCTCGACCGACAATCTCACTAATTGACCCGCCACATCAGCCTCCATCGTGCTGCGATACCCATGGCATCTCCATTCCGTCTTGGCCGGCACGCCACCCGGCCCTACGCATGCACCGCCAAACTCTATCTCTGCTGCCCCCAAGGTGCCGCTCCGGCACCGATCTGCCGTCCAGGTGTCTCGCGCCAACATACCACATGAACAGACCCCCCAGGAGCTTGGTAGAAGATTGCTGGTATTTGTTAGAGCTATGCAGCCGTGGCCTGCCTCCATTGGCCGAGTGCTGTGCCAATGTTAGACTTGTCTCGTAGTTCACAGCTGATCGGGTATACTAGTCACTTCGGGATCCAGGCGCGTCGTTTTGCAGCCTGCCTCGTCTCTATGGACTCACGCTGGCCGTAGCATTAGTATTGAGGTCTCAGATCGCAGAAGCAAGCCCCCCTTTTACGAGATGCTCGTCAACAACCGCCCACAGCCATCCACAACTCGTAGATACCGGCTTTCGACTACATCTCTCCCAAGTATCTGCTCGTTACAACAATTCGAATCATGTCAGGAAACTTGTCTAACGTAATATCTGATAAGATGAAAAAAAAAATGACGCCCTTTTCAGATTCTGCCTAGTCATACGAACTTTGACACCCAGTGGTTTGCCTTATATGATCGATGTCCTTTTTGTTGAGAAATGGCTGCAGTCTCCGGCAAAGCACGGCGACCTGCCCGTCGCACATCACTCCAAGTAATACCGCGTATATGAAGAGAATTGGTTTTATTTAAACGAGAATCATTTGCATGCGGAGACGTTCCATTCCATGATTGCCGAGTGATCATCCGGCACATACAGTCTTGCCAGGCGCAGGCCACCCTGTCCAGGGTCCATCTGTTGCAGTCTCTTGTGATACACACAAACCACCACAGTTCGGCGTACCAAGCCCGGACACCACCCGTGCATGTATTCAGAATGTATCCGGAGCAAGATTCTTTAGCGGAATAGAAATATTCGCGACGGGCGCAGGCAACGAGCTGGCGTGTGACCGTTGATCACGGCTTACACCATACTGAACGATACAGCTCCTCGGCATCTTCTTGGCAAGCACGTCATTCGACAATACCGCGATAGAAGCTATAATGCACATAATATTTTAGAGCCGAGCTGTCGTGCAATTGTCCGCTGCGCTCCTCCACGACGGCGGCCTGGCCTGCTGGCTGCCTCGCACAAGGCTGTCCACGGTGCAGTCCTGTCTGTTCAACACTACGTCAGCGACACTTGGCATGACATATTCCACGCCACGCTCTGATTACAACGGATACGCGGGTGCGAGGAAGGAAATGATAAATGATGTGGCGATGTAACAACTGGTGAGGGAGGGAGCCTTGATAGCGCCTTACTAGACGCTATGGTTTGTCTACGTACTACTCCATAAAGCAGTACTGTGATTTCGGTGGAAAATTGTCATCTTGAAGATTACAAAAAAAAATAAGAAGAAAAATTAATTCATAATTCAGACACCCTATCTATGTACTTGCTTTGCGCAAGGCTGCTAAGCCAGCCTCGTCTCCGCCCACAACTCAAACCCAATAATCCCAGCCTCCCCACTGGCCACACGCTCACAGATCCTTTCAGCAGCAACACGATACAAACAACACGATGCACATCTGAACGTCAACCCCTCCAACCTCACCCTCTTCCCTCCCTCTACGGGCCCTCAATTCAGGCTGCAGCCGCGGCTGCTCACGATCCCCATCATGACCATCAGTCCCTTGCGCGACGGCGTGTCAGCAGGCGTCAACACCAACGCCACGCCCTCGCTTCCTCCTCCGCACCACAACTCGCTCCTCCATACCGACCTCCAGCCGCCACCCTCACCGCGCACGCACCGCGCCCTCCGCCGTCTCCAATCCGCACATAGTCTCGGTGCCAAGGCGGCGAGCCAGGGCAGCTCCCTCATCTCGCCGCACTACCGCGACGCGCTGCACCGCAACGCCTCGCCCGTGCGCGCCGCCACAACCACGACGACAACAACAACAGCGACCCCTCCTCTCCCCGCAGCGGCGACGGCTGTGGCTTCGACACCTCTTCACCAGCAACAACACCAGAACCAGAACCAGCAGAGACACCGCGGACGCGCCAACAGCGATGCCATCTCGCCAATGATGCAGCAGATGAACGCGGTCGGCGCTGCCCGGCGCACCGGCGTCACCAAGCCCGTCTTCTCCCACGGCCACCTCTCGCTGCAGCAAATCATCCGCGAGGGCCCCAACGACGGCGACTTTATCGGGGCGCTCGAGAGCGCGCGGTGGAAGGTTGTTGACGAGGGCGTCAAGAGTGCCGAAGACGGCATGGTAGGTTTGCCCCCCCCGCGGCCGATGGTCTCAGAAAACAAGGAAAACAGGGAAACTGACAAACCGGCCTGGTGACAGTCTACGCTACGCATCTACGTCTGGCTCGTCCTGCTCGACGCCCCCATCATGCCCACCGACGACTACCTCGCCCTCATCCACCGCGGCGCGTCCCCCGCGTACGCCAAGATCCGCAACGACACGTTCCGCACGCTCACCACCGACCCGCTGTTCCGGCGGCGCGTCAGCGAGGCGAGCCTGATCCGGCTGCTCAACGCCGTGGCGTGGCGGCTGCACGACGCGCGCGAGGAGGAGCGGGCGGCCGGCGGCTTCGACGCCGTGCTCAGCCGCCCCGGCAGCCGCAGCGGGCGATCGTCCTCCCGGCCCCCGCCGGCATCACAGCGCGGTGCGTCCACCACGCGGGAATCGCTCACCGGCGCGGCAGGCAGCGCGTCGGGGGCGTCGCGGTCCGGCGCGCCGGAACCGGGCACCTACGTGCAGGGCATGAACGTGCTGGCGGCGCCGTTCCTGTACGCGGCGCGCAGCGAGGGCGAGGCCTTTGCCGCGTTCCACGCGCTGCTCACGCGCGAGGTGCCCGCGTACATCCGCGGCGCCATGACGGGCGTCCACCGCGGCCTCGCCCTCGTCGACCGCGTCCTCGCCATCGTCGACCCGCGCCTCGCCATGCACCTCGCCGCCAAGGGCCTCGCCGCCGAGATTTACGCCTTCCCCTCGGTCCTCACCCTCTGCGCCTGCACACCGCCCCTGCCCGAGGTCCTCAAGCTCTGGGACTTTTTGTTCGCGTACGGGCCGCACCTCAACATCCTCTGCATCGTCGCCCAGCTCACCATCATGCGCGCCCAGATCCTCCAGTCACCAAGGTACGTTTTTGCAAAGAACGCGGAAGCCAAAAAAAAAAAAAAGGTTCGAGGTCTTTTTTGTGTTGTTGTCTGCTAATCGCGCGCCCCCCCCTTCTAGTCCGAATAAAGTCTTGCGGTCGTTTCCGCCGCTGAATGCAGACCTCATCAAGAGCGTCACCATCGGCATCATCAAGCAGATCCCCGACGACGTCTACGCAGACATTGTCGTCCACGCGCAGTAGCCGCTTCTCACTACCACTCCCCCTTCCTGTGTCTTTCATCTAGCGCATTGTACTCGACGGAGTTTTTGACGATTTTTTATACAAGTTTAGCTGTGTACTTGGGCAACTCTCGCAACGCTGTCACGAATTTACGGTTTCTTTGTCCTTTTCTGTGGTCTGGAATGACTGGCACTCTACTGGGCCGGGTGTGTATGTTTACTACAACACGGGTTGCATATTCTTATTGCACTAGGATACATGGAGATGGTGGCTTTGAGCAGAGAATAAAATGCTACATCTTTGATGTACCTTGATGAAAGTTGATTGTATTGACATGTGAAAAAACTCTTCTGCTATCCACGCGCTCGTCCGTAAACGTGCGCAGTATACTCATCTAATGGATAATGTATGTATGAGAAGCGAATGTGAAAAAAAAGAAGAGACAAAAGAAATCCCAAACGCCAATGTATATGATGCAAGTATATGTATGCAGCATGCTTATGCAACGCACCCTCCATCCGCCGATGGCCAGTCTGAACGTGCGCCGAGTCGAGCGACTTCCATCGTCAATCGTATATCCATCAGTGTAAATACCCCACATCCCCGATATCCTCCATGCCCAATATCATGCACGTATATCAATGCGCCGTCTGCGACCCCGCGTTATCCCGCATGCTGCAGATGCAGGGACGTGGTCTAGTAGGCAGGGCAGCCGCTGACCGCGCGGCCAAAGGCGTTGGCAAAGAACTGCTGCATCGCCGTGTAGTGGAAGATGATGCCGCCGAGCACCGCCGCGTGCCATAGGTTGTGGCTGCCGCCGATGTAGTCAAACATGCCCGGGTACCAGCGCTCCGGGATCTTGCTCGCGTACACGACGGCGCCGCCAAAATAGACGAGGACCGACTTGAGGATGGGCGAGTAAAAGTCGATGACGAACTCGGAGCCGTGCGTGTAGAGCAGCTGCAGGATGGGCATGAAGCCGGTGAGGGCCAGGCCGACGAAGAAGGCGACGCGCGCCCAGGACATGTCCGGTCTGTTAAACCGGGGGTGCCAGGGCAGGATGACGCCGCCGACGCCGAGAAAGGCCGTGAGCAGCATGTAGGTCCAGCGGCTGATGGGGTCGCAGTAAAAGGCCGTGTACTCGGTCGTCATGATGGACGCGGCGATGAGCAGGGAGATGCCGGTGTAGTCGACGCAGGCAAAGATGGAGATGGCGTTGACGTCGGCGACCGAGTTCATCGTGTGCCAGATGACGGAGCACACGAGCGTGAGGCAGGCCATGATGAAGAAGACGGCGGCGACGAAGACGTCGCTTTTGGTGCTGAGGGAGAAGTTGGCGCTGGTTGGGTAGAAATAAAAGGCGACGGCGAGCACCAGCACGAGGCCTAGAGCGTGGGACCAAATGTTGATGAATTCGTTGGAGATGTTGAACATGGAGCACACGCACTCGAGCTTCGTCTCGGTAAAGCGATAGCCCTTGTGGATGTGCGGGTTGTTGCGCCAGGGAACGGGCAGCTCATGGTAAGCCAAGAGTCGTCTCTCCTTTGCTAGGAGGATAGCCTGCTGTATGTGTTCCTCCAGAGACAGGGCGGCGCGCTTGGCGCGCTCGAAGCCCTCATCCATGACTTCCCTGGCACGCTCGATGCTCTCCGTGGCGACACGGCGACCCTCATCCATGAAGGCCTCGGCAGCCGTAGCAGCGTTGGCGAAGCTCTGCTCTCGCAGCTTGTAGGCGCGCTCCTCGAACTCGGTCAGCATGCCCTCAAGAAGATCGATGCCGACGCAGGCCTTTTCATGGAGGGACTCGGTCGCCGCCAGCGTCTCCTGGTAGCGGGCCTCGAGCGTCTCGACCATGACGTGCAGGCGGCGGCGTCCGGCGCCGATGACCTCTTCCGAGGCCTGCGAGCAGCGAGTGCGGACGGCTTGCAGGGTGGAAAAGGCACGGGAGAAGTTGTAATCGCGGCTCATGTCGCCGTAGCGCTCGATGAACTCGAGGCGACGCTCCAGCTCGGAGAGGAAGAGGTCGACCTTGAGCAGCAGGCTCTCCTCGGTGTCCATGATTTGGCCGACGATGGACTTGCGGCGCGGAAGGAAGAAGGAGTGTCGGCGGCGGTTGAGGATCGGCTGGTCGCTGGAGGGTGTGTCGGCGCCGGAGGCCGTCGCCGAGGAGAAGGCGTCGTCTGTGCTGCTCGGCCTGCCGGAGCAAGTTGGTGTCAAAGCCGTGACGGTCGGCATTGTGCTGGGTGGGTTGGGGTTATCTGAAACTCATGAGGTGGAGGGCACGGGTTCGGGTAGAGCACAGATTGTCCGAGAAAGGGCTTTGCAAGAGAGGAGGCACGGGCGAAATATTTCGGATCGAGGTCGAATGGCATTCGGCAGGGCAGTTGGCCACTGTGACAATTGGTTGGGTAAAGAGAGAAAATGGGGGACGGACCCTTGACAGATGCCACTTCTCAACAAAGATGACGGGTGGGCGGGTGGAGAAGAAAGGCGATTCAAGGCGATTTTGCCAGGGGAAATGCGGGTTTTGGTATTGTATCCGTAGATGCGGCGAATCTGATGTTGACGGAATATTTTTCGCGAGAGAGCGGAAGAAGGAGGAGAAGTCTGAAAAGACGGAAATGGTGTTGGGAGGAGGGGGATGGGAATTATTAACTGCAGGACGGAAATTGTCGTGACGTGAGAAAAACCTTGGCGGCGATCCCCGTTCGTGTTTGCCAGAGGGAGAGGAGAGACAGGCAGTGGGCGGTTAGTTCCTGGCAGTGGTTTCTGTCCTGGGTAGCAGCGGGTGAGAGACGTCTATTTAAATGCCACCCAGGCCCTCCTTGCTATCCATTTTATTAGGAGATAAACTAATAGTCGCCCCTCGAATAATTACAAAGTCAAAATGCAACCTCGTTCTGGAATGGCAAAGGAAAGGAGCACTGAAATTACAGGCGGCGTAGGGCCTAACTAGGTAGTGTCACATATATTACTAGCGCCTGCTGTGGCTGGGTGTGGCTTGTGTCTTGCCCAGGTGCTGGTATCTGTAAAGAGCAAGTTTTGAATTCCTGCATGCAACACCTGCAACACCAGCGTCTCGCCCATTCAGACCGCCGCCGACATCTCTACCAATCAACTCTCTACCAATCAACACGAGCCCCGAATCGACGCCCTCGAAAACGCTGTCAAAAATGACCGTCGACAAAATCGTCAGCGACCCCAGCCTCGCCACCGTCCTGCAAATGTCGGACCAGGCACGTGGCCAGGCGCGCGATCTGCTGCAGCTCGTCGCCCAGCAAGCTGCCGTCGCGTCTCCCGAGAGCCGCGTCGAGATCTCCCGGCAGCAGAACCGTCTCATCACGAGCCTGTCGCACCTGCGCGGCCTGCACCGCAACGCCTGCTTCGCGGCGCGCGACACCAAGACGCGCACCGCCGAGCGCCGCCACGACGTCGACCGTCTGCACCTGCAGCTGCAGAACCTCTACTACCAGCAGCGCCATCTCCAGGGCGAGATTGCTGCTTGCGAATCCTACGAGTATGCTTGGCCACGGACGGTCTTTTCTTTTGCTGAAGAAGAGGGGGGTGGTGGCTCTTTTGGGGGGAGACAGAGAGCTAACTGCATTTCGATAGTCACACGTATCAGAAGCTGCCGCTCATCTCGGTGGAAGATTTTCTCGCGCAGAACCCGGATCGTGCGACGGATGATGAGAACGAGCTCATGTATGCGAGGATCGAGCACGAGCGAGCGGAGCGCGAGGGCCTGGAGCTGCGCCGAACAGAGCTGCTCAAGAGGAAGCAGGCACTGATTACCGAGAACCGGCTCCGCAAGGGGAACCTGTCCAACCTGGATCATAATTTGGAAAAGTTTATTGATGTGCGTTTGCATCACCGTGGAGTTTGCGTCGTCAAAACTAACATTTGCATCTAGGCTGCCAAACCGATCCTGGAGCTGTTCGAAAAGGCCCCGTGAGGAAGCGATCAGGAAACACACAAAGGATAGGAGACTTGTCCTGCGCCAATTTCATAGCCTCTATTACACGCTCCCCGGGGTGCTTGGGAGATGATTTGGTTGTAGGCCCCTCATCTACACGAGACATGCTACATTGTGCGCACGACGACTTGGCCAAGAGCGTTGACCACGAGTCTATATGGGCTGTACATCTATTGCAAGGCAGAGTCTGCTTCCGACATGGCATGCGAGAAACGCTTTTGCGTCGCTAGATATTGGATATCGGGGACAGCACAGTCTTTGGTCATTCGACTGTCCACGCAGGCCAATATATGGCATGCGCTGACACACCAAAGGGCACCGAAACAGGTAGAATAGTTTGGTTATGGCGCCTAGGAGCCTGGGGATGCTAGGAGGGAGACGGATTCGCGAAAAAAAAAAACCGAGGGTGGAGGGCATGGTAGCTGTGTTCTTGAGCCATATGAGCATGCGCAAAGCCAAGCTGTTGCCGCTGAATTTTGCACCTATGAGCTCGGGTACTAGCCGTCTCTTTGCGAGGTATCACATTGGATTATTGAACAAGGCGCGTGGCTCCTTTTTCTTTCCTTTTTTTTATCCCCGCGGTTATTCGAGTGAATCATGGATGATGCCTGTTGGCGATGAAGACTGCGTCCCGAATATTATTGACGAGCCAGCCGGGCTGCTGCGCACACGTGGGGAGGCATTTAATCTCCCGAATCGACCGGGGGCTACAAGCTGTGTCGGCATGGTGACATGAGGTCTATCGCTTTTCGGTTTCTGTACGACCTGTCCCCTGTTGTCTGTGAAGAGGGAGCCAGGGAGCCAGGAAGCCAGAGGGGGGGGGGAGCGGCATCGAATCGGTGGGCCTCGTGGCGACATGCAGCTTCACCATTGATGCCTTTTTGATCTCCCTATGAAAATGATGGTCTCTGTGCACGATGGAGGGGCGTGTGCATTGGCTAGCCTTGCGTGTGGTTTTCCAGGCTCTTGATTTGCAGGTGAGGGCTGCCCGTGACCCTATCTCCAGCCCATCTGCTGTTCCTACATCTAATAAACTACGTTGAATGCCATCAGGTTCTGTAGTTACGTGACAAGATTGACGTTTCTAGACGAGCAAAAGCAGGTCAGCGTCGGGGAATGACCCCGAGTCGTCGTACATCTACGTCAGCCTCTGCCAAGCAGCCCACTTGCACGGCACTCAACCTGCTCCCCTCTCACGGAATCAACAGGTTAAATGCTGTCATACTGACAGTTCCAAGAAGTAATAACAAGATCACTCCTGCCCAGGACCCCTGGTTTGGTTGACTTCCCGATCAGGAAAAGACCTTCACCTACTATTATGGAGCGGCGAGAATGCGGCCACTAAGAAGAGGACCCCGGAAAACGTTGTCGGCATCGTTGGCTGGCGCAGGGCTTGGCGAGGTTGGGCTGCGATACTTGCTTGCAATGTACCTTTTTTTATATTATAGAAGGAGGGCTTACTTGGTATGCCTTTACGATTGGCCATCTCGTAGTGTGTTGGTTGGCCGATGGATATGTCAAGGGTGAAGGAGTCAAAATGCTCCAACAAGGTGCTCTTCATTCTGGTGGCTTGGGCCTTTATTCTCCGTGTTGCCTGTAAAATTGCTTGCAGCTGAAACAGCTGCTGCCCCTTGTCAACTGGCACAGTCTGGATGGAAAAGGAACGCGAAGCCTTGGCATGGACAGATTTTCTCCAATATTATCAAATCTGCTGATAAGTTGGCGTATTTCGGAGCCGCGTATTCTTTCGGGGCAGTGCCAGTTACTTGCTCGTTGAGGCATAAAAAGGGCCTTGTATAGGTCAGTATACGACGGGGCAAATTAGGGCAACGGGTACTGAATTAACGGGTGTTGTAGCAACATGTGTTGAGGCAGGCCTAATACTAGCCGTGACGTCGATCGAGATGGGAGCTATCGTGCTTGCATTGTAGTGTAGTGAGGTGTTTTGCAGCGTTCTATCCGTAGCCTCTGATTGATCGAACATGCACTACAATTGGGAGCTACACCTTGGGGATCAAGTACCTAGTGTCTATGTAAACTTCAAAAACAGCTATGCAAAAAGCAGCCCTCGCTCCTTGATGGCGTCCTTCTGTCTTGCCAGCATGGCAAAGCGCGCTTCCCGATCGCATTGCTGACGGGTCGGCGCGGCATCGTATGTACCATCCTTTTCGACGCGATGCTTTCTCATCTCACGAGACATGCATCCCGTTGCGGCTTGAATGCACACGACGCATCTCGGGTCGTATTGCACCAGGGGCTCTGCGCCAAGAAGTCGAGCATCCAGAAGTGTCATGCGCGCAGAGTTGAATGGCCGTCCATATGATGCATATGCTCTGCCAAGGCTACCTCTGTCTGTGAAATTATGCCTCTGATATGTTTGACTGAGCAAACTCCGCCATGATGGCATCTTCTTTGACAGTAGGTTGCACGGGCTAGCCTGTTGGTCGACTTACACCGTGCGGCCTCTGCCTCTGCCACTCCAGCCAGCCATCTCTTTTACCACCATTCTTCATCTTTGGGATATTACAGCCAATTCAAATTTACAGTTAAACGCTATAATAGTTACCCGGGCCTCGGCGGGCTGCATAGCCGAGTGTGGGCAGTGGAGAGGTACATGGTCGCCAAGTATATACCTGTTGATGTTCAGCCCACATCTGGCTGCCATCTTGGCTGGCCATTTGGCTGGCCATTTCCCTCACAGATTACCTTCTTTGTCTTTTTCCCATTATGGATCACATCTGTTCTTACACACCCCCGTCACCCTCCCTCCCCTCTCCCGCTCTAGGTGGTACACAAAATGAAGACAAGAATAAAGATGGGTTACCTACGCCCCTATGCCATTTCTGCTGCAAGTTTGAACTTGTGCACCTTGTAAATCATAAGACTTGTGCCTGTATTATGCAAGAGATAAGAAGAGCTCTTTCTTTTCACCTTCAACGCTCGGCAGTCAGTCTAGAGAAGGCATCACCACCGCCAAACATGTTTTCCCCTACAGGTCATTTACTACAAGCTGCGTAATTGCACAACTTGATCGAGGACTAAACATCTAGACATGCGGATCTGCGAGGCTTGGATTGGTCAAGTAGGAACGGGATGCGGAAAAGATTGAAAAGAAGAAGTCTCGTGGCTTGCCAGCAGCCGCCTTAACGCACGCCCCCCCCCCCAGCCTCTTTCACTTCACTCGGAAAGACAAAGAACTCTCGTTTGTTCTTTCTTGGCTACACTCCCATGATCCGCTTCTTAAATCATCTCAGGCGCTTTCTTTTCCTTGCTCTGACTAGTTCCAATCCCGTGACAGTCCTTGATCTCCTTTCCCTTCTCCTCCTCCTCCCGATAGACATTGCTGGTCAACATCTTGGTCAGCTCTGTTCTCTTTTGTAAATATCTCCCAGCCGTTCTCTCCTCCTAAAGTAAGTCGCAGTTGGATACCGTTTATCAGATCCCTACTTTACACCTCTACGCCACTTCTCGAGCGTTCTGGAATCGGTCGTTCTCGCCTATCGAGCCTTTGACTTTCGGCAATTCGTCCGTCCGCCGCAACTGCACTGCTACCCAAGTCATGACTGTTTTTGCCTGGTTCTCAAGACGCGTGGGGGGTTTGAGCCTGATTGCCCTGCTAACCCTCACCTTCTGGGTGCTTTCATGCGAGTACACGGCCTCTCGACGACTCGCCGTGCCCGATTCCTCGGACAAGACACCTGCATCGCGCCTCAGCCATGGCGCTGGCGTCTGGTCCTATGTTTTTGCTTACTACTGCCTGTTTATTAACAGCCTCGTCTTTATTGCGCCGATCCGCGCGTGCATGGCCGTGTGCGACATAATCGCTTGCTTGAGAAAGGAGGCTCGCGTGCATGCAATCCGCGACTACAAGCTGCACCGACCTCGTCGCGAGTCACACACGTCCATATCCAGCTCCGAAACGCTGACTGTAGAGCGATTGAGCATTTCTGCTTCCTCGGTTGAGCCCATGAGCGACATTGAGCTAAGCTCCATGTCCGAGTCTGAGGAGCCGACCGCAGACCGTGTCATTCAGGCCATCGTCATCCCCAACTACAAGGAAGAAATCGACACTCTTCGAGAGTCTCTGGATGTCCTGGCGTGCCATCCTCACGCAGCCATGACTTATGATGTAAGCTTCTCCGAAGCAATTGAGCCGTCACAAGTGCCCGCTGACCAATGCTCTCTCGCTCCCTAGGTCTACCTCGCCATGGAACAGCGAGAGGCCAACGGAGAAGCCAAGGCGCTTGAGCTAATCCGGGAATTTTGGAGAAGGTTTCGTCGCATAGACTACACCATGCATCCCAGCGACATTCCCGGTGAGGCTGCTGGAAAGGGAAGCAACATGGCCTGGGCGGCCAGGAAGCTGAGTGCGAAGTACTCGATCAAGGCACGCAAAAATGTCGTCATCACAAGCATGGACTGTGAGTGCGGTGGCAAGAGAGCTTTCTGAATTCTTTACGCGCTACTAACAAGATAACAGCCGACAGTCACCTCGCGGCCAAGTACTTTTCCGAAATCACCAACCTGCACCTCTCCCACCCAGACACGGCCCCGACCACCCTCTACGCGGCACCGATCATCTTTGACCGCAACGCCCACAAAGTCCCCGCGCTCGTCCGCACCGCCGACGTGCTGTGGTGCGCTGCCGGCATGTCCGGTCTGTACGGCGGATCCGTGCTCTCGCCGCCCACGTCGGTGTACTCGATCCCGCTGGTGCTGGTCGACCGGGCCGGCGGCTGGGACGCCGACGCCGAGGCCATCGGCGAGGACCTGCACATGTTTGTCAAGTGCTTCTTCGCCACCAACGGGCACCTGACCTGCCGCACCGTGATGAGCCCCGTCAGCCAGAGCAACATCACCTCGGGCAGCAGCAGCAGCAGCGGCGGCGGTGGAGGTATCCGCGGCGCGGCCCGCGACGTCTGGGCGCGGTACGACCAGGCGCTGCGGCACATGTGGGGGGCACTCGACTCCGGGTTCGCGCTGCGGCAGGGCGTCCGGCTGTGGCGCGACCGCAAGCTGACGGCGCGGCGCTTCCGGCCGCTGCACCAGACCACCGGCGACGAGGCGTCCGACTCGTACCTGCCGGAGCCGGTGGAGTCGGAGAAGGAGAACGGCGGCGGCGGCGGCGGCGGCGGGGTGTTCTCGGATGTGGTGCAGGAGACGGTCCGGGGCCCGCACTGGGAGCGCGTCGTCTACATGTACCACCGGCTGTTCGAGGCGCACTTCTTGCCGGTGCACATGGCGGTGCTGGTCGTCGCCTCGGGCGCCTGGGGCTGGGCCACCGACGGCGGTGACCCCTACGGGCTCGGCTGGACGTTCACCGTGGGCGCGATCCTGCGCGCGCTCGGCTTCGCGGCCGTCGTCGCTTATCTCTTCCTCTACGAGAGCTACCACCGGCTGGCGGTCAGGGCGAGGGAGCGCGAGATGCGCCTCGCGGGTCTGGATGCCGGCATGTCCTTCTCCCACCGCAGCTTCGCGGGGAATGTGCTCGACTATGCGCTGATACCGCTCGTGGCGCCGCTGTACGGTAGTCTGCCGGCGATGCAGGCGGCCGTGGCCCAGCTGTGGACGGTCAATCTCGTCTACCGGGTAAGCAAGAAGGAGAGCCGGCAAAGAGTCGAGAAGCCTTCTATCGCGGACATGGCGTGATCATGGCGATTTTCTTCCTCTTCTTTTCTTCTTCTTTTATTCTTTTATTCTTTAAATTTTAATAACTAATTCAATGGGCGCTTTGCCCGGGTGTTCGCATATCAGCGCCCCTGGAAACATCTCGCAACTTGACCGGCAGGAGTTTTCCATGGGAATCTGGTCCAGGCCATTTACAATATTTTAGAGGCGGCATTCAACAGCAGCCTCATATTCGTTTAGAGGTAGATGGAAGCACGCTGGGGTTGCAATGGTGGAAGGATACCGACGGCAATGTACTTGGCAAGAATAATGTTAATATTAGACTATCAGACTATTAGACTATTGATAGCAAGTTGGCATATTTCATGTGGGTGAAGAATATGCATATCTGCTTAGTTGGTGCCGTGCCGTGTGTTGGTCCGCCTCTCAGCAAAGGTATGGGTGACTGCGAGATCTGCTGGTGCCGGATATCGTTCCGTCAATGGGATACTATGAAAGGCTACGGCAGACTTAGAAACTCGAATAAGGCGCTATAGCTTTAGAGAGCGAATATTTGCATTCCACGTTGTGGCCTATTGCCGTCTAAGTGGCTGGCTGCGGAATCGGTGTGGAGGAACAGACTAGGTGCTCAGGGTTTTGACAGGTGATGACGGAGAGTTTGCTAGGCCTTTTGTCCCTGCTTTACAAATTTATCCAGAGCGTACCGTCTGTACGACTGTATGTACATAGACTTCTCCATGGCATTAATTAATGATAATGAATAGATCGTATGAATGCCTACTTACTTGGAGAGCGCTGAAGGCGGTGAGAAAAGGTTGATCAAAGACCCACTTATTTTCTGGCGGGGATGTTCTCTGGTTGCTGAGACAGCCACTATTGGAGTCCCGATACGGCCTTATCGCCCTCTTCTATTGGCCTGCTCAGTTTTTGGCGGGGCTGTCCCTGGCTTGCAGCGAATCGCTGGCAGAAAAGAAATGCTGGGCAAAGAAATTTTCTAAAGGCAACAGCGGCGCAAGGTGCAAAAAAAAAAAGCGACTTTGTTTCTTCCATCCCTCTTCCAACCTCTACCACCCACATCTTTTATTCTCTCCCGATCTTGGATTGCGCTTTGTTGTAGATTTAACCCTCTATCAACGAACCTCTTTTAGATTTCTTCTTCTTATCTTTTCCGCACTCCCTTCACATCAACACCGACACAATGGCTGGCATTTCTGGTCCCGTCTATGGCCTCGAGGTCCCTCCCGGCGAGATCCTGATCCCCGCCTCCATGGATTTCCCTGCCTCTGTAAGTTGAATCAGCTCTGCCCACGCTCCGTCTTTCCATTGCCAAGTACGGTGCAACTAACTTGATACAACATAGTTCCGCATTACCATGGCTGCGGTTGACCCTACTGAGGAGCCTGAAGCTGATGAGGATGGCAACGTCCCCAAGGTTCCCCGCTCTACCCTTCGTCTCGTCAAGCGTGCCTTCCCCGGCCTGGATGACGACGAGGACGACGAGATTGATGATGAATATATGAAGGCACTCCTCGCTGCTTCTGATGACGACGACGAGGATGACGAGGAGGCGAACGGCGGCCCCAGCAACCCTAAGAAGTCCAAGAAGTCCGGCCAGAACGCCGCCATCGCCAAGCTTCTTGCCGCCACCCAGGCTGATGACGATGACGACGAGGACATGGAGGATGCCCCCACCAAGTCCAAGGGCAAGTCCAAGGGCAAGGGCAAGGCCGCCGAGGAGGAGGAGGAGGAGGAAGATGACTCGGATGACGAGGAAGACGAGGACGACTCGGATGACGAGGGTGCTGACCTCGAGAACTTTGTCGTTTGCACTCTCGATACGGAAAGGGTACGCTTTAGCCTAACACCACACAGGCCGGCGTCTGGCTAACTTTTTGCAGAACTACCAGCAGCCTCTTGACATCACCGTCAACCAGGGCGAAAAAATCTTCTTTGTCGTGTCCGGAACTCACACTGTCTACCTCACCGGCAACTACATCATGGACGACGACGAGGATGACTACGACGAGGATGATGAGGAGGATGATGAGGACTTTGACATTGATGAGCTCGAGTATGCCCTCGGCGAGGACGGTGAGGATGATGAGAGCGACGACCTCGACGACGTTGAGGATCCCCGCATCACTGAGCTCGAGTCTGACGAGGAGGAGGCTCCCCAGCTAGTCGACACTGCCAAGAAGGGCAAGAACAAGCGCTCTGCTGACGAGTCGGAGAACCTCGATGACCTGATTGCCAAGGACGGCGCCAAGCTCTCCAAGAAGCAGCAGAAGAAGCTCAAGAACAACCAGGGCGAGGCTGTTGCTGCCGACGACAAGAAGGACGCTAAGAAGGTTCAGTTCGCCAAGAACCTCGAGCAGGGCCCCTCGGGCACTGCCACGGCTGCTGTTGGTGTCAAGATTGTCCAGGGCGTTACCGTTGACGACCGCAAGATCGGTACCGGCCGCGTCGTCAAGAACGGCGACAGCGTTGGAGTGCGCTACATTGGCAAGCTCCAGAACGGCAAGCAGTTTGATGCCAATAAGAAGGGCAAGCCTTTCACCTTCAAGGTCGGCAAGGGTCAGGTCATCAAGGGCTGGGACATCGGCGTCGTCGGCATGTCCATCGGTGGTGAGCGTCGTCTGACCGTCCCCGCCAACCTTGCGTATGGTCGTCAGGCCCTGCCAGGCATCCCTGCCAACAGCACGCTGGTCTTTGACGTGAAGCTGCTCGAGATCAAGTAAGAGCAAGCGACTGGTTGTTTTGTGCTCTCGCGTTTCCTTTCCTTTGTATTTACCGCCCGCTCAGACCACCAAATGGCTGAGTCGGGCTGAAGAGTTTCGGTCCTGGAGTTTACATGTTGTTATCTATCATGCGATCAAGAGCCTGACACCAAGATGGACGGCTGAAGGGGTCCAGGGGTCGCGGTGATGTCGAGGCGAGGGGGGACCTGCATTGCATGGGTTGGCGTAGAACTAATTACTTTGTGTACGATCTATCCTGATGCTTCGGCGGCCTGTGACGAGATTTGTCCGTCCGACCGCACGTTGTCATGAATAAAAGTTGAATTGAAAAGAAGCAGGAGAGTGAAGCGGTCAGGATGTGTGCTCAAATCTCGGGGCTTCACAAGACCACCTATCTATGTGAATACATGCAGACCGGCATTGTGGAGGATGTACTTTCTCGTAACGCGGTGACTGAATCTATGTGCATAATAGACAGACATTGTTGATGATGTACTTTCTCGTAATGCGGCAGCCGAGAATGCTGGCTGGTGCAGGCTCCTTCCTTCCACCAACCTGACGACATCACGTTCTTGACACTACTTATTCCACAAATAATTAGTCTACTTAATTTACTTTGGTAACATCATCACAGTTGTATTGTCATTCCTTTTCTATCCAACAACAATAGTTTATTGTGCCAGGATTGCCCATGACTGGCGCCCGGCGCTCAAGGGCAGGTCGTGATTGTTTGCCGAGGTGCTCTGCTTTGCTCATACCAGTCTCTCCGGGCCGAAGCATCATTCGTTTTCGTTTTCATCACCATGGAGACTGCAGAGGCAGCACCACCAGTCGATAAGAAAAACTACAACCTGGTCCCTGTGGACTCGGAAATAGTGAAGCTGCGGCGTGCCAGCTCCAGGGTATGGTCGGATTTGCGAGGGGCGATCAAGGCGATAAGCGGCAAAAGTAAGGACAGACACAGACACGGACACATCAATGGCCAGCAAGTGATATTTCTAACATTGAGCAGCAGGCTCAAATAACTCGAATGCCGTTGAATACAGACCAGAAGACACCCAGCTGGTGCCGGTAAAACGAGGCTGTGAATCCCAGGATGTGCATCCAACAAGCAAGGAAAACCCGATGACACCGTCGGAACTTGTCAAGCGCCTACGGCTCGACACTTTTGGCATCACACCCAGCACCACGGTTATTCTTCGAAGTGCTCCGCTACGCAACAGACGTCGACGAAGCTCACTCCAAGCCCTCAACAACATGTACCCCCAAGGGGAGGCGGAGTCGCAGACGCAGACGCAGACGCCGTCGATTAACAACACTGTCAATCATCAGACTCCAGAGGATGGTCGCTCATCTCGCAAGGCATCAATGGAGTCACTTGTATCCACGACGTCGAGTAAAGACGGGCTGAAACGACGCAGCACCCACCGGTTTCTTCGCGCCAAGTCGAACCCGGAAACGCTGACGACGATCAAGGAATCAAGCCAAGATGCGTTCACCCCGACAATTCTGACGACGGAGAAGGCGGCGGCCGTCAAGATTAGCATGGAAACTTACTATGACGAGCTGTTGAATGCGCCCAACGCGCGACTTCATCGGTGGCACAACTTGAAGGCCTGGCTCTACTACCGTCCGCAAATGTCGGAGCGGGAAAAGGAGGCCATGCGTCAAGCCTTCTTCTACGAGGAAACATGCTACCTAAGGCAGTGTCGTGTTCTCAGAGGGCAAAGCCAGAGCAGACGAAGGATGAAGAACAACGCGCACACTTGGCAAAACTTTGAGCCGGTCCAAGTCTTGGGCAAGGGAAGCTTTGGGGTGGTGCGGCTTGTGCGGGAGAAGATGACGGGCCCCAAGGCATCGTCGCAAGTTTTTGCCATGAAGGTGATTCGAAAGTCGGAGATGCTGTCGAGCAGCCAAGAAGGGCATTTGCGCGCAGAGCGTGATTTCCTGGTGGCAGCAGAAGGGTCGAGCTGGTAAGTTGGTTTCGGGTCGATTCGATCGATGGAATTTATTGTCCATGTTGACGACGCTGACGTGGACAGGATCGTACCGCTTGTGGCCAGTTTCCAAGACTTTACCAATCTGTACCTCGTGATGGAGTACATGCCTGGCGGGGACTTTCTCGGGTTGCTGATGCGAGAAAACGTGCTGCACGAAACGATTGCCCGGTTTTACATTGCCGAGATGATTTTGGGTGTGGAAGAGACGCATCGGCTCAAGTTTATCCATCGAGACATTAAGCCGGACAACTTTCTAATATCTCCCTCTGGGCACTTGAAGATCTCGGACTTTGGCCTCGCCTTTGACGGTCACTGGTCGCATGACGCGGCATTTTACAGCTGGCATCGGCATTCTTTGTTTCAGCGGTTCCGACTGTCTGGAGCGGCAGACAACAAGGACGACAATGGAGCCGGGAGCAGAAGCCGGGGCAAGAGGCTCGCAGTGAACGAACAGAGAAGGGGCTATCACACGGCATACCACGATCTAAACCACTTCAACCCGAGAAGCAGCACCAGATGCCGGGCGACGGCATACTCTGTGGTGGGCACGAGCCAATACATGGCACCAGAGGTGATTGCCGGTGGTGGCTACGATGGAAGATGCGACTAGTGGAGCATTGGGATTATCCTGTTTGAGTGTCTTTACGGCTTTACGCCTTTTGGAGCAGGCAAGGGCAGGAAGGAGACGAAGCAGAATATTACGGTGAGTGGTGGCAACATGATGGTGGTAGCGGTGATGTGATGGCGAGTGAGGGCGAGACGTGTAGTGGGATCGCGAGATACGATGACCAACTAACAATTGGCTAGAAACACAAGGAGATATTCTGCTTCCCGTTGCGGCCGACGGTCAGTGATCGCTGCAAAGACTTGCTCTACTGGATGATCCAGGACAAGGAAAACAGGATCTGCTCGAAACGATACCAGCACAAGGATCGATGCCCGCCGGGTCCGAACCGGATGACGGACTTGTTTGGACGACACGTGTTTCCCGACGACGCCGAGGATATCAAGGTGCACAGATGGTTCAAGCACTTTCCGTGGGACCAAGTAGGCAACATGACGCCGCCGTTTGTGCCCAACATATCGAGCCCCGAGGATACGCATTACTTTGAGGATTCGGAGCCGCTAGACGACTGGTCCGAGTCCAACGTGGTTGCGTGTCCAAGCCCGGAGGAGGTACAGAGTCTACTGCGAGACTTTCGACAGCACGTGCGGCAGGTAGCGGTTGGACTGGTGGCGGAGCCGCATAATTCATCAAGCTTGCGGATGATGGACTCGGAGTTGGAGAATTCGCCAGACCTGTCGGCGGGTGAGAAGCACATGCTGAAGCGGTTCGTCAGGTTGTATGGACGAAGACAACGGAAACGGCCGCGGGATGCGCTGCTTCGGGACGACAAGATCAGGGAGGTGGTGATGGAGGTGAGAAAGGGATCGGCGTTTGTAGGGTACTCGTGGAGACGACGGTCGCCGTGCGGATTCATGGCGGCCGAGATGCAGCAGTGAGGCTGAGGTTTGGTTTTGTAGCCGCGCTGAGATGGGATGAGGTGAGGCGCTGGCGACAACTGACAACTTGTACTGCTTGCGGCCACGGATCAAGACTTTGGGTTGGGTAGATGTGAGGACGAAAAGGAGTTGGTTTCTGTTTTCTCTTTCAGCGCAGATTAGAATGTATTAATTCAAAAGAGTTATGAGTATTATAGATTAATGGGATTAATGGCAGGAAATGGTGGCGTGGCCGTGGTTGGTGATGTCTGTGTTGTGTGGGAGAGGAAGGAAAGAAAGAATAGAAAGAAAGAATAGAAAACGAGGCTGCGAGTCTGGATGCATCATGACGTCGTGGGCTGGACTGGACTGGATGCAGCGCTGGCTTGCAGTAGGCCTAACTACCAGGTAGACAAGTTTCAGCACTAATAAGGTACCTCGTCCGGATAAGGGTGCAGTGGGTGGCTGCGGAAAAGGCAGGCAGCCTGCCGTGCTTGCGCGCATGAACAGCTGGCAAGCCATTCTTATTTATTTATTTATTTACCTATTTATTCATGTATTTATCATTCTTGGTTTGTCTCCGAGTTAGCGTCGGTGCGCTGGCAGAAAGCTGCCTGTCCAGAGTTGGTGGGCGAATGGCAACAAGACACAAGACTACCTAGGCAAGACAAGACGTGGCAGCCCAGCCAGATGACTGACACAAGAAGGGTAGGGAAATCCGTTGCTCTTTTTTTTTTTTTTCCCCAAAAAGGTGGTGGATTCCATAGCTCGGAGATTAAAAACATTAGTTGATGCCCTCCAGAGTAAATCCCATTGCAAGGCTGTTTTTTTTTTTTGTTACGTTTGCAGGAAATGTAACAAGGCGGATGCAATGCAGCCTATATACAGTACATGGTACATGCAGTACATACATGTGGCGGGGTGCAGGATGAGATGGCATACATGGCATAAGGGGGGCATAAGGGGGGGGGGGGGGGGGGGGGGTGGAAGTTAGGGGAAGGCATGGCAAGATAAGGAAAGATTCGGC